>PVJO010021280.1:0-30371 GCA_004026905.1 Hystrix cristata | reverse complement strand
ACCAGTATCTTTTTATAATTTTATGAAAGTTTTTATCATAACTTCTATTTAAAAATGAAATTTTTCTCCACTTTCCAGAATAAAAGAAATAATGAAACAGAGAAGAAAATCTGCATTGTAAGGAAACAGTTTTGGCAACATCCTTGCAGTGCAAACCTTGCAGCACACCTGCCAAGTCCATCATGTTTGGATGTAGTTGAGGGAGGATATAAGAGCCTACATTTGTCTCATCTCCTTGGACCTTGGGCGAGACATAGATTTCCTTCAAATTAATTGCAGTGCCATAAAAGACATTTCTAATGTTTCCTGATTTATGTGTCAAGACTTAGAACTGTAGCAAGGCTGTGTGAAAAGTTTGGAGTGACTCTAAGCATCCAAGTGCCACCATTAAAAGGCAGGCAAGATGAAACTGGAGGAGAAACCATTCTGATATACCATTTCAGTTTTCTGTCTTTGAGCTTGCTGATTGAGGGACCCTGCTGAAAGTGAAATGAAAAAAGAAGGAGAACAGGCAGGAATTGCTCTTAAGGGGTTTGCTGGGAATCACATTAATACAAGCAATGGGAAGAGCAGAGGGTAGGCAAACAGAGGCTTCCTAGAAGAGCTAGCAGGGCTTTTAGACAAGTGTATTACTTATCTCACACTCCCCACATGCTAAGACACTAAATAGTATTTGGTAAACTGAAAGGATAAGTACTTTCTCCCTAATACATTTGGTGCTGAGTTGTGGTCACTGTGGAGAAAATAACCCATTAGCATTTGAAATAAGAATGAAATAGCTGAGCTTGTGTAAACTGTGTAGTTTGCAGAAATAGGTTAGCACAAAGGTAGCCATAAATCAAAGATTAAGCAACATAGTACAAAAGGGCATGTATTTCTGTAATTGTAAAATAAGCTTCACAGCAAAAGGTAAAGCTGAGCTTTTCAAATTGCTGAAATGTCACTCTTTATTTATGAGCCAAGATAAAATTCATTTTTAGATAAATGACTAAATTGAAATACTATAATACGTACCATTCAAGTGCTGTTATGGTTAAAAAATGTGACCATAAAAATGTCACATTATTACAGAACCTATTTGTTGGTTAGGTATTTTCCAAGTCCTATCTACTGAGTTTATTGACTCCACTAGGTTTTACTGCCGCCTGCCTTGCATAGCCAATACATGGTAGCTATTATGAAAGTATAGGATACAGCCCTTTCTACCTCACACAGCCCTGAAGAATCTCAAAAACTTAAAGCAGAGCTGATCTGCTTGCTGATAACATTAGGTGAAGTAGAAATAAAGGTACTGGGATTGGGGATTTAACTCAGTGGTAGAGCGCTTGCCTAGCAAGCACAGGTCCCTGAGTTTGATCCCCAACATGCGAAAAAAAGAAGAGAGAGAGAGAGAGAAAGGTACTTTGTTGGCAGAGATGATACCTCATTTACAAAAAAGCTGTGTGCTCTTTAGTTCAAATTCATATATGATTTGAAACTGCATCTTATATTCCAATTCTTCTGCCATTTCCCTTGAGCATTTAAGCTGTCATGGTGAATTTGGTGTCCTAAAAGAAATATTTTCTCCCTAATCCTAAGGATTTGGTTGAGAGATGTGGCCATTGCTGCCACACTGTCAAATTGAGGCAAGGCGAAATTTACTATACTACCTGTCACAGAATAAGTACTGACTGCACTGTAGTTTGTGTACCTTGAAGGTTATATGAATGACAGTCTACTATCAGTGTTGTAAATTACATTTTGGAAATTAACATGGTTAGGCTACAGAGGGCTGAAGTGTTTGGAGATAGTTGACCGTAAGTCATCAGAAATGGGGGAAATGAAATTTTCACTGTGGTAGTGATGGAGAAGATAAAGGCCTCTAGAAAGAATAGGTAAGTGTGGAAGACTGAGCTTGTGGAAAGGAGAGAAGTGAATTAAGATAATGAGTCAAACAGCAGCATGAGAGGGCACAACATACTTGAGTACTCCACAGAGGCTGTAAGAAGAGGCTCTCAGGAAAAATAAAATGAAGTGTCAGACTAATAATTGCTGATGCCTACATAGCACATTGCAAGTGATGATCAAAAGATACAGTGAATGTTTAAATAAACTATTGCAGTAAAAGACACATTGCCACAGATGATGGAATACGTGTAAAAATAAGCAGGAGCATTTTGAGTATTTAGAGGGGGGTTAATGGCAGTATGTCTTTTACTGTAATAAATATTTTTAAGCATTCGCTGTATTTTTTATCACATCTCATATATACCCTGTGCAGGCTCATTTCTATGCTATTTTACATATGTTAAGCATTCTTCACAATAACCCTTATGATTAACACGTCTACCATACAGATGAAGAGCAAAAAAGCACAGAAAGTAATAAAGTGAGCCGGACATGGTACCACATGCCTGTAATCCCAGCACTCTAGGAGGCTGAGGCAAGAAGATTGCAAGTTACAACCAACCTGGCAATTTATCAACTTAGTGCGACCTTATCTCAAAATTAAAGGGAAAATAACTTTTTTTTTTTTTAAAAGCTTGGTATGCAGCTCAGTGTGAAAGCCTGGGTTGAAAACAAAAAGTATTTGACTCACTCAACACACAGCTAACAATGAAGCCCAGGCAAGATTTGAACTTCCAATCCAAGACCATGCTCTTGATAATTACACTGCATTGCCTCTTTCACGTATGAGTAACAGGAAAATAAGATGGGCTGTTGAGAGTTTAGCTTTGTCCTCCATAGGAGAATGGATTGGCAGTCAGGCTGGTGTTCAGAGTCAACACCCAATTAATCTGTTCAGGAGCATCACGGCAGAAAGGAGGTGAGTGAAAGAGGCTTCATGAGTTCAGCCAGTGGACATCAGGCACTAAAACAAAGGGAGAGAATTAGAGCAACTACTTTAATAGCAAAGCCTAATATAGGAGCTGTGGATTTATACTACAAGAAAAATTGTTTCAAAATTTTAGGAGTTCCGTGCTGCAATTGAAAAGTATCTTAGGGGAAAATGTGCAAATTTTGTACACCTTTACCATAGTCCTAGACTAAATAGCATGTGAAATATTTCTTTGTCACCACTATGCAAAGGGATAAACCACTGATTTTGGTTAAGTTCCGTAATTTGTGAATTATTCCCTTCAATTTTTGTCCCTCAGGCAAAAGTGATACTGACATCATAGGTGTAGATTTGGCTACTGCAATTTTTAGGAAATGTTATTAAATTGCCAAAGATACTTTCAAGTCAGTGTAGACTGGTTAGGAGATATTCTAAAATGCATTTGACAAATTGCCTTCACTTTTAATAACAGTGAAAAGAATGGCAGGAAGATTTCTAGGCAATTTAAATATGTATTTTTAAGCAGTTATCCTGCTTTCCTTTTTCCTGATGAGCAAAATACTGTATAATCTTATAAAGAAAAACAAAAGCTGATGTTTTAGTGTTGATCTGTAGCAGAATATAGTTGTTAGGAGGAAACAGTTTTATTGCAAACATTGAGAGGAACAATTGCCAGTGACCCAAAAGATAAGTCTTCTTCATGTGCCACCTCCAAGGTTTTATCCCTGCAGCGTCAAAATAACTGCATAATTTGGTTAACTGTTGAATTCAGTGATCAAATAAGTCAAAGTAATCATTTGACTAGGCTTAACTGTTTTTATTTTTTTTGTTATCTTCCTTAACCAAATGTACACATCTTAGAAAACAATAAAAGGTGAATCAATCAGTTGGGATGGTGCATTGAGCCTGATTAGTGTCACTTTGAAAGCTCATCAAATTTTGGCAGATGGTTTCTCTGGACTGTTCCTGCTGCATGTCAGCTTCTCCAAGAGACAGACTCTGTTCAGGAAGCTTATTAGGAAATGCTTTTGCATGCAGAACCTGTGGGAGGGAGGGATGCAGGAGCGGGTGGAAGAGCAGTTGGGCTCTGACGTGGTCTCATCTAAGACCCCACCTAACCCATGGAGAGAGCTGTGGGGTTAGGAGAGCCCTTCAGCATTGTACTGAGTTGAACAGTGAGGCCTGGCCTCTACAGTGCTGTGCCATCCTCTCACTGGACACAGAGTGCTCCTGGAAGCTGGCTGTCTACAGTCAAGGAACAGTTCTTGTAGAAAGTGGATACTGAGGACAGTCAGGTAACATCCTGCCCAGTGGTTGGGGGAATAAATGCTTCAATCTTAAAAAGGAAATGTGGGTAACGCACAACAGTGTTCTCTGTAGTAACTGGCCAAAATACTTCACAGTTTTAAGGGAGAAGGAGAGATAATCAAAGATAAGACATGCATTTTATTGTTGACATTCAACTTATAGTATTATTTAGAAACTTACTAAGAGAATTAAGAGAAATTTTGTTATTCAAGCCTTTTGCACAGAAAAGGAAAGGAAGTAATATATTTAGTTACATACTGGTTATCAAGAAAGTGTGTGTGTGTCTGAGTACCATATTAGATACTTAACATATGTTCAGTCATTTAACATTTGCAACTCCTTTGCAAGTAAGGTACTGTTGTCCCAATTCCACTGGTAAGTGAACAGAACTGGAAAGGTTAAGGGACTTGTCCAAATCATACAGTCAATGGTATAGTCATGAATTTGAGCCAGGTTTGCCCAAAACAAAGCTGTTTTGTTGGTTCCATCCTGTACTGTTCATTCTAGATCTTGAACTTTAGCTAGAAATTTTCTGCTTCAATAGATAACGTTTTGCCTCAATTTTAGTGGTGTTTTCTTACCCAGCACTTTAACCTCAAGGACTTTAGAAATTTGACATTTAAACTAAGGTAACTCATTTGACCTTTGCCACAACCTCTGTTGGATAAAAAAGAAGTATTTTTATCCCCACTTTAACTGGACTGTAGTGCTGAGGACAGTGGCCCCACATCATAAGAAAAATGGGCCATTCTGGGATGGCTTCAGCCCTACACTTTCTCCCCTGTTTAGTAAATGAGTTCACAGGTAAAGGAAGCCGATGATGCAAGTGTGGTAGGAGTCAGAGGAGAACTGGATCTACCGATTACAAATCTCATGCTTGATCCCCTTGATTTTTAACATGGGAAAAAACAAAATATGAACATATACATATATTGTAAGTAAAAAAACAAATCAAGCTTTAAAATGATGATACATTGTTATTTTTTAATTTATGGTGAAGATATTCTGGAGCCAGTAGAAAGAAATGATTTAAGGGGCCGCTAGGAAAAATGTAAGCATATATGCTCTAAATATGTAACTTAAACGAATTTTGAAATGTTTTATACTTCCTTTACATTTACTTAACTTCCTAAGGGCTTCTTGTTTCATTAGAACGCCTGAGCTCTGCATCTCTTTTTCTGAGACTGTAGTTGACTGATCCCCTCACTTGAATCATGTTACAAAGGATACAACACTTCCATTGCTCTGTGACAGTCCATTTCCTCTGGTTTGTTTTTGATGGCACAATTAAGATAGACAGAGTTCTCTTGTTCCTTTGTTTATCTTAATAGGGCACTGCTTGTGTCAAATAATTCAAGAGATTTTAAAACATTTGTCAGATTTTCATATATCTTCTATAATTAAAAAGAAATCAGGAGAGCTATAATATTTCAGTCACATATTCTTTTATATAAAAATACATGAAAAGGGCTGGGGATTTAGCTCAGTGATTAGAGTGCTTGCCTTGTAAGCACAAGGGCCTGAGTTCGATCCCCGGCACCACCAAAAAAAAAAAAAAATACATGAAAAGTAATCTCAAGTATTCCACGTGTTTTGTCAAGCAACTTACTTTATTCATGTCCTTGGTTCAGCTCAAATCTTAATTTAATGGAGGATTTTGAGAGCAGTTGGACAGAACAGATTTCTGCATGATGGATGCAGTGTCTTATATTTATTGTATAGCTAGATTATAAGTTATTTGGGACTTTAGTATTAAAAACAGATGCCAATATTTTTGTCTGTTGAAATAAAAAAGGGGATTTAGGTGTATGCCGATACTAAGGTTAACACAGCATTACTACATGTGCTGTATGCTTGTTCATTGACAGGCATAAGTCACTCAATTTAAAAACACATATTCACAATTTATCTACCTTAACCTAAATGTCTGTAAATTAGATTATCACAATTACTGCTGTAAAGACTTAAGAATTTATTTTTGCTTTTCTGGGTATGAAAATGGCCACAGAATGACAGTAATACCATTGCATTGCACATTCTTGTGGTATGCTGACACAGACAATTTATAGACTTACTCATGAAAACCAAATTAAGACTTTCTTTGAGTTCTCTTTGACTACTTCAAATCCAAATCAAGTACGAATACAATAGTTGAGAATTACTATATAATGTGGAATGATTTAATTAATTTAATTAATTTAATTTCAGATTTCATTGTTGTTTTCAATTCCCATAGTACTGTATTTCCATGGTACTCATTCCAGTCACTTGGGCCAAGTCTTGAAGGGAATGCTCATGTCTGAAACCTCAGCAGGGCCTAACCCTGAGTTTATAGCAGGAGTCACACGTACTTCTGCTTGAAGGGCAAAGACTCCAAGTCACATGCATGCAGAGTCTGGGAAGGTACTTGAGTACAGGAGAGGGACTTGGCTACTACTCAGTGGGAATGGTGGAGACTGGCAGAGTGCATCAGGTAGGTCTGGAGACACTTGGGCTTGTGATCACTTGGGAGTGTAGTGCAAGTTTCTCTGCATCTTCTGGTTTTAAAAAGAAGACAAAAATATGGGTGTTTTGATGAAATGGCCTGAATTTTGCAACACTTGAGTGGGCCAAGTCAATCCCTTATGTAGCCTACATGTGGCCCAAAGGCTTCCAGTAGTCTCATTTCTTCTAAGTCAATGAGCGACTGGAGTCCTACATCATCTTCCACTTTATGTATGTGGGATGCCGATGCATTTTGAGTAAGAAACTAATTATCTTAACAGAATCTTGAAAATAGGATCAAATCCAACTTTGGACATGTTTAAATTTTCTTCAAGTGTGAAAAATATCATGACTCTCCAGTTTTCCAGTTTAAGCATGTATCTATAGTATTTAGCCAAAATCAGAGGGAGCTATTGGAAACTTGTTTAATTTGGCATATTGTCTTTTATTATTGATTGGCCCCAAATTGGATACTGAATTTCCTCTTTCCCATTTGTATCTCAGTATGAGATTTCCTTTCTTGAGTCAAATCTTTGTGGTCAGTTTTTATCTGATCATTTGTCTGTCTAATGACTTTGATATATTTTTATAACATTTTTAACAGAAAATGTAAGTGCTATTTGTGGAACACAAGCTGTTCTGCTGTGAAGGGTCTCTAGTGATTTCTCAGGTTGTTTTCACATTCAACTGATACTGACTTCTAGAACAGAAGTCTGAAAACTAACAATGAATGTTAGGCCACTGAACACAGGTTTTCTTCCTTTCCACGTCTGTCTTTAGGGACAGAGAAAAAAAAATGAATGAATGGAAAATAGATGAGCATAGCTGAGCAAGGGGTTAATTTTATTAATTTCAGGCTCAACTCAGCTAGAAGACAATATAATAGTCTATAAAAAATGGAATACTAACAAGAAGCAAAACTACTACTACTTTTTTCTTAAGAGCTCAATGTGTTATAGTAATCAAGAGCTCATAAATTGCTCTCACAAGCAGTTTAGAAAAAGACACTGTATGAAACATAGAGTTGGAAACTGTAAAGAGAGTTTTTTTTTCCGATTACTCCTGAAGTATTCTTTCCATGTGTTGAGTTTCATTTTTGGTTGTTCCATGGAGAACATAGAGTTTTTGCTCTGCTTCTTGAACATGTGATGGACAAGCAGGGCGGGGGGAGGGTCAAGATGCAACTGAATTATTTTAAATACCAAGGGGACAAATGTAGATAACACTCTGTAATACTGTCCCCTCATCGTGTATGTGAGTACAGTGAGTCATCATATTTTCCTTCTCATTTGTGCTGAGTTGCCTGGTAAGAATTATTGAGTGGTAGATGGGAATGAAAATAAATAGCTGCGAGTGACAAAAATACCCTAGTTTCTTCCAACCCAAGCCTTTCTCTCTTCCATCACCAGGAAATTTTCAGTTTCTTTCATCAGCAAAGCAGTATTAGAAATCTCTAGGCAAAACACCATTGAGAACTGTTAACCCCTCAAAGCAAACAAAACTTTAAAAAAATATTTACAGCAGCCATGAAAATCACTTAGAAAATCAGGCTCCTCAATAGTTACTATTATTTTGCCCTATGCACATAAAAAAGCATTTCACTAACCCCTTTTGTTACTTCTACAAAAAGTCCATGGAAAATTTAAAGAAAATTTTACTACCTCATCGCCTAGATCTAGACAAATTAATAAGGCACTTGCTGATGATGGGTAATAACCTGTTTATTAAACTGATTTTCAGGATGCTTACATGAAAACTTTGGTAAAATTAGCTTTATATCTTAGAATTTAAATTTAAGCCAGGATTAGGCATTCATAAATTGAATCAAGTGGTCATAGACTAAGAGGAAAGAAAAATATTTTTTAATGCCATTTGTGGCACTCCAACCCCGACTTGCTTTATACTTCATGAAACTGCTTTATGGTAAGAAAGGACATACTTAAACTCTCTAGTGCCAGAAATTTTTACTTTAAGTCTTGGCTAACCATTGAGGATAATCAGCACCTTGTCTCTCTTAAAAGTGACAGAGTGCATTTTTAAAGTGTTGAAAGAAAAGTGTACAGAACTTACAGGTTGTGCAGTTTCAATTCCCTGGCCTTGGCAAAGAATTTGAAATTTAAGTTGTTTTCAGTTGTCAGGGTAAATCACTATGGTCAATTAAATGAATCAGCTACTTTAATCATTGATATTTTCTAGCTAACATATAAAAACCAAAAGTGCATATTTTGAAATATTTAAAAATCAACATTATTCTTTAGCAATGTTCATTTTTTATGGTTTTATGTTACTTTCACCAAAGGAACCCATTTGTTTCCCATTTTGATAAGTCTGTCTGGTGTTTTAGTGTATTAAAAAGGTAAACCATTTAAAGATTCAGGTTTAATCCTTTGGAAATTAACCCAATCCCAGGTATTAAGTGAACACTGTCTGAATTCAGTGTGGTGAGTCACCACCTTATTTTGACTTCAGTTTGGAAAATGGTATGATTTTTCTGTGCCCTCGGCCACTGTTTAAAACTGTGGCTCCTCCGATGTTTCATGGAAAGAGCAGTGAGAGCCTTTGCCTCACAGGTTTGTAGGCAACTCTGTTACCCACTTAGGTCAGAGGGTAGACACTGAAGCACGGGGGTGCTCAGCTGGAGAGCAGAAAAGTAGAACCAGCAACTGCTCAGTCCACACCGCACCCAGATACAACTGCGCGTGTTCAAGGGCCTCCTACACAGAGATACAGCTTTTCACCATGATTCATCACACTGGGTATGGATTTGTGTACTAAAAAACACCACCACAGAATCATCTCAATCCACATGCACCTAATCACAGTCTATTGTAAATGTTTGTCATAAATAAATCCTGATGGAGTACCTAATGAAGTAGAAGGATTTCCACATTAAATGATGGTCTCATTTAATCCTCATGACAATCCTGGGGAAACTTTGATGACCATTACCCCTGACTTATAGATGAAGAAATAGCTTTTTAAAGAGCTAAGGAACTTGCCTTCGTAATTCTTCAGGTGAGTCGTGGGGGAAGGACTCAACCATGGCTCCAGGGCCCACATCAGTATTGGGCCCTCCAGCTCTGTCTTACTCACTAGCACATATATGTGTCCACAACCATCAGCTTCCTTTTTCTATAGCTTGTTTTCATGGTGTCTGTGATAAGCAGGCTTTGCTCTTTTTCCAGGAGCAGAATGTTTGAGAAATAGTGTTCTTATCTTAGAGATGATTTATAAGGGATACCCACAATTGATACATAAACTATCTCCATACTTGCCTTAAGTAAGAAACAAAATAGAATTTCTTTTCTACTTCCTTTGCTCTTAAACGTGTTATTGCACTTGTATTGGAAGAGATGCCAAGGCAGATGGCATTTTAAAATAGTTTTAGAAAATATGTTCATTCGTGAGTTAAAATTATAGAAGTCTTCATACCAATAAAATTTTCCAGTGACGTTAAAAACGTCTTAATGTTGAAACTTACTTAGCTGTCAAACTAAATCAACTATCTCTTTTCCTTGCCTCTCACCTCTTAGCTGCAGATGGCTAAACTCTTACAAAGCTAAACTCTTGCCTGTCAAGTGGTTTCTCTTTCAACTCACTTTTTCCCTAAAAATCCCTACTGTCTGGAATCTTTTATTCAAATAGGACACATCATGCAAGTTGGAACACATGTTAAAAAGTCAGTAATTTGAACTGGAGACAGTTGAAATTAGTGCAAATTTTAGTTACTGAATATTTGAAACATTAGTATGGCCTTTATATGTAAACAGTTTTTTTAAAAACTGAAGTAATGAAATATTGGTAATTATATCTTGCTTTAATGGGTCACTACGGATGTTGCCTAAATAAATCACCAGTGCTCTGCCTGGATGCTCAATGGGTGATATATTGTTTGTTTTCTTGTAGGTTTTGAGGCTTTGGGAAAGGCCAGTCCTGCCTTAATCTCTGTGGCAGAGTTTCTCAACCTTGGTCTTACTGAGTCTTTGGATCCGGTCATTTGTTGGAGGGGAGGGGAATCCTGTCCTTTTACATTGTAGAATACTTAACACTATCTCTGGATTCTGCCCATTAGGTGTGAATAGCAACTTCCTTCCAGGTGTGATAATTAAAATTATCTGCAGGCCTTGCCCAGTATCCCTTAGTAGCAAAATCACACTAGGTTGAGGACCAGTGTTCTGTGATTCAATAGATATCAAAATATCAGCTCTGTTGATGGCCAAGCTGAAGTATAGAATATGGCTAAGATTAAAGCTAAGATGATTTCTTTTTTCTTTTCCTTTCTGACACTTCTGTTCATGTGTCATCTTACCAGACCTTCCATGACCATTTTATTCAAAAATTTCACAACCTTGTGACTGCTGTCCTCACCCCTATACCACTCTATTTGTCCTCCCTACCCCCATCTCTACCTGAAATTATATATATAATTGTTTAATGTCATCCTCCTGCACTAACATACAGACATCATGAGAGCAGAATATATTTTATCCCTTCTATAACCCCAGAGCATAGATCAATACTTGGCACATAATCTACAATCCACAACTAATTGTTGAATAAACAAGTAAATTATTTACAGACACTTGCTGTAAAAAAGTAAAGAGGATATTGACAATCATAAATATACCTAAAAATAAATTGTTAAGAGAATTTTTATTGATGAAGCATACCTTCAAGTATGATCATTCTGCCTAAAGGTTTTTATATTTAATTATTCCAGAGTTGAAATTTAAGTTTTTCCCTCATTTTATGTAATTAGTTTTACTAGAGTCTATTTTTTATGTCACACAAACACTGGCTTCAGGGAAGAAAAATTTTTGAACTGTAAGGAAATGAGAGAAAGTCAAGATGATGAGTGAAGTAAGAAAACAGTAGGAAAATAGCATCATTTCTTATAGAATAGTCACTGCAAATATATCAATAAGCAAAGGGCCACCGCTTAGCATCAGGTGGTTTCACTGGAAGGTACAGAAGGACAAGTGCAAAATTCTTTTGAATGCTAGTTTGAGTTTTAGAACAGCTGAGTGTTTTGAAGCAACAGTGTATCCATTCAGAGTTTAAAATTTTTCTATATTTTCAAAACTTTTACTTTGTACTATTTTCACCTCCCCAAATTTAACCAATTATAAATTTGTAAGTACCTTTCCACTCAGTCTTTTGAATTAAAGTAGTCTTTTGAATTAAAGTAGTGTCCTGGTCTACACTTCATCATAAAAATGGAACACAAAATCCTTGGCTTAGTTATAAGGACCCAAAAATGATTAGGTTAAAATGCAGTAAGCTTAGTAAATAGCAAAGATATATGTTCTTCCAAATGTGTTTTGGTCTTAACAAATTATAGACATGTGTGCTGGCAAAGTGAAGAACACAGCCCCTTCAGACTGTGTCTTGAATTTGACTGAAATTTTATAAGACAAAAATGACCAACCTGGCCATAGACAGATGCCAGAATTCACTAGTTGTGTCATGAAGGGGCTGTGGTGATTTATGTTTCAAAAAATGCTAATATCAAATGTGCCGTTCTTATTTGATTGGAGTACTCTCATGTTTTTTTAAAATTATAATGCTATTTTGCTCTTTTAATGAACCTAATATTTCTTACTTTTAAACTTAGAATCAAAATAATTAATACAGGTGCTAGATTTTTGTTTGTTTTCCTTTCGCTATAACTGCTTCTTGGGATATGTGTAAAGTTCTGGAGAGTCTAGAACAGCCCTAGAACTGTGTAGTGGGCACCTGCTTATTATATGTTAATTATAGAACTGGAATAACTGAAGTGAATGTTCTATCCCATTTCTTTATTGACTCTTTGGAAAGGAATGTACACCCCCAACCTCACAATGTAGCAGTGATACATCCCAGCTCGAAACTTAGTTCCTATGATTTCTGTTATCCTACCTTTGGTATAATATGACAAGATTTTATCCCTCCTAGATTCTAACACTGCATTGCTCAACAGCTGCAATATGAGTGTGTGTGGTTTTTGAAATGATGGTGGGATAAGTGGAGATGGCAGTGAGAAAAGAGGGAAAGGAAGAGAGGGTTCCTGTTTCTTTAAATTCTAACTGGTAGCCTAACATTTTATTCGGTCAATAACCATGTCAAATTTTCATTAAGTACAAGACATTATAACAGATGATACATATGGGGCACATGAAGATGAGCATGATCCAGCCCAGCAATCCGGGAAAGCATGCCTTCTGATGATTTTCATTTTTGAGATGGTCCAGTGCAACACGTCTTCCTGGTAATGTTAGAGATTCAAGGAAATCATGGTTCTTTGACCTTTGAATACCCAACAGAATGCTTACCAAATGGTTTGGCTAGTGGCATTTTTATTATTATTTAGAACTTGTCCGCTCAGGGATTTCTTTTTTTTTTTAATTTTATTTTAATGGTACATTTTCAATATACATATTGATAACATTCATCATTGGGGATTTGTACCTGTACATGATATACCTTGTTGCTTCTTTTTTTCCCGTTCCCCTCCCCTCACCCCCTCCTCCCTCCCTATTTACAAAAGCTTTGTTTCCATTTTTTCCTTCCATTTCTTATTTCTCTTGTCCCTCTGTTCCTTTCCAGGGATTTCTTTCAAATAACATTTTTTAAAATTATCTAATTGTTCTATGTGCTTTATGTCTTCTAAGTACATGAACATCACTTAAATGAGGTTAAAAGTAGGATTTCAGTGTTAAAGATAAGGAATAAAGCTTATCTCAAGTAACTCATCATTTTTCCAAAGACAGAAAGTCCCTTTTTGTCAGAGTAGAAGGCAGTTCAACCAATATATTCAATTAGATCATGTCCGTTACACAGAATGAATTCATGGACTAGTAGAGTTTTAGAGCTGTAAAACTGAGATGCTCTAGGCAGCTGAGCCAGTACACATCTCTCTCCTAATCACTGAATAATAGGACTCTTGCATTCATTTTTAATGACTTACTGGAATTTGGGTAAATGAAAATAGGGCTGAAATGATCTATTTGTAGATCTTCTAACATGTCCAGTTAATAATAGTATAAAGCCAAGAAGTCAATTTTAAAGCCTTTTAGTAGTAACATAAAAGTAATAATTTTGACTACTGAGATACTTGAAATGTGACACTATAAGACACTAATGGTTGGGATATAATTATGGATGTAATGAAAGCAGTTGTCACTGGATTGCGTAGAGCTTTTTTCAATTACATTAACTATATTACCAAATAATTAAAACAGAGTTTGAGGGAAGCTTTGCAGAAATGATTCCCAGATGTGAGTGAGCTAATTTTTATCACTAGATTAGATATAACTCAGTGTTTTAATGCACCTGGAACAAAAAAGCATGTACTTCAGTAGAACCTTCAGGAAGCTGGTGTTTTTTGCCTTTCTTCCTTTTATCCACGAATTATTTGAAAAGATAGACTATGAGGTCTTTGTCAGCCATAATGTGGTGCAGCTTTCTGAAAGGTCTGTGTGAGAAATGCTTTTCAAAGCTTGCTGCAGTAAAGTGGCCATCATAACGTCTTTACCGCAAGGAACATCTGTTTACCAGTTCTGCTTTCTTTGACTGATTGTAGGAATGCTTTGGGAATGATTTTTTCTCTCTTGACAGGCTTTTGTGCTTGAGACAAGATTGTAAAGATAACAGTAGTGTGTGCATTTGTGTTTGTGTATGTGAATATGTGTGCATGCATGTTTGTGAAGCATGCTAACCCATAAGCATAGTCATGTAAGAATGTGTTCTGTTACTTCTGGTAATTTGAAAGTCATTGACACTTCCATATATGTGTAGATATGATTTTGCTTTGTGTCCCTTCTTACTCAACTTTCAATTTCTAGACAGCTTTATATTCTTGATTAAAATAATGCATTTCACATGGCACATTTGAAAAATGGGCGCCTTATTGAAACAGTTCTGTTTGTGTCTTATTTATAGAATATTGTGAAATAAAGAAGTATTTAATGTATTTTCATCTCAAATAGAATTATGAAGTTATTCAAGGAAGGGTGAAGTTGAATTTGGGAAACACTCATCCTGATTTTCCCTTTGATGAAACCCAAACTGTTTTCTCTTCTATTTCCCATTTTTTCCTGGCTTTTTTGTCAGATTTCCATCACTATGACAAAATACCTGAAAAAGTCAATGTAAATGGAAAGGTTTATCTCAGCTCACAATTTCAGTCTATGGTCACTTGACACCTTTGCTTCCTAGGCCTGTGGACACACAAACACCATGGCAGAGGGGCATGGCAAAGGAAAAGTGCTCACCCCATGGCAGCTAGAAAGCAAAGAAGGAGCAGAAAAGCATTTGCTGCATAGTTTCCTCCTCCTCCCACTTGTGTTCCATCCAGCACCCCAGCCTATGGGGTGGTAGCACCCAGATTCAGGTTGGGTCTCCCTCCTCAGTTTGCTCTCCCACATGTCAGTCATCTCTGGGAACTCCCTCCTCGTAGATACACCCAGAAGTGTGCATAACTCATTTCTTTGGCATTTCTCAATCCAGTCAAGTGGACAATCAGAATTAACCATCACTCCCTCTGTACACTCAGCATTACCAGGCATCTTATGAGCAAGCCAAGCAATAAATATTTTATTTTTTAATCTCTTAAATTAGTAGTAGTTTTGCAAGTTTAAAGGATGCTACAAATTGATTATATTCAAGTTTTGTTCAAGTTAGTGAGATTTCCCTCTTTACTAGTTTAGATTTCAGAGCACATTTATCTTTCATGCAAAATATTGTAACAATTGAGAAATGACTTGAAAATGTTTTGTTACCAAGTATTTTATATATTGCTTAAAGAAATGGGAACCATAGAAACTACTATTTATGAAGTTTATTCTTTCATATTTGATATCTTTATTCCTAATAACCCCAGTCAGTGTATACATATGCCATAACTTAAGCTAAAATAAATAATATCAATAAGTATGTAAAAGGTATAGGGGAACCAGAGGAGGAGGGAGTGGGGGAAGGGAAGGGCAAGAGGATTAGGAAAAAAAAAGCTTTAATATGTACACGTAACCATTCCCCAAGATGATTGTAAACTGCGTGAATTGTAAACATGTACTAATAAAATAAAATTTTTTAAAAAGGAAAAAAAATATGTAAACCAGTGTTCATTTTGTGGAACAGTATGGTCTGGGCAATTACTCTTGTTTCTGTCTTGATGTTCTTGAGTAAATATTGTGGTAATAAGCACCCTTCCCCACATTATCTGAGCCTCCATCATTCAGTTATGAGTGATCCTAAGAGCAATGTATATATTCACTGATGAAATAACTAGTTTTAAAATAGTCTTATTCTAAAACACCTTCAGGTTAGTGTTTCTGTTCATCATTTTGAGGTTCGTTATAAAATATTTACTATTTAATGCAAAAAATACAGTGTTAAATATGTAATGTACATGCAGTCCATACAACAAAGCAAATTGATTGCAAGTTCTTTAACTGAAAGAAATTAATACTGAAAAACTGCCTGAATCACATATAAATCCACTGATAAATGAGGAGTTAGCAGTGTTAGACAAATGAACAATTGAAGATGAGAGGACAAAAATGGATGAGGACATAAGTAGATGTTTTACATGAGAATTATTTCAGAATCAAAGGACAAAAAGAAGCTCTTAGGAAAATTGATGATTTCTTTGAGTATTTTTGCAATAATAGATCCAGTTTAGGCTGATCTGTTATATAATATTGTACAAAAATTCATGCCCTGAAAAATCAACCTTTGATCCAGTCTTTATTATAGTTTATAGCTGCAATTATAGTTTTAGTATATAGCTATAATTATAACTTAAACTTTGTCTCTAATGTAATACCCCAGTGTGATCTTTCTCACTATTTTGATGAAAAAGTATATCGAAACTTTTCTGTTACCAATTGTTCTCTAATAATAAAGACCTCTGGAGTAAAGCGATAACTATGAGTTTTCTATCACCATTAACTATGAATAAAATGTGCCTTCATTGGCCTCTCTATTTAAACGCCAAATTATTTATTTGTCTCTTTTCAGAATACTTATTTAGCATAGATATTCTTAGTTCTTGTCACACATGAAAATTACCTGAGGAATCTTTAAAAATACTGAAGCTAAATCCCAGGCCCAGAACAATTAAATCAAAATCTCTGGGGGAGTAGAGCTTGAAATGAACTATCTTTTAAGCTTTCCATGGGATTCTAGTGAGTGCCACTGATAGTACATCAAAGGAGCATTAAAACTAGGAGCATTAAGCTTTGCAACTAAAAAAATGAGTGGAGATATAATGTGTATCCTGCCCACGCTGCTTTAATGTGCTGAAAACTTTTAAAGTTTTCCCTTACATAAATGAATTTTTAAAAACTAATAACAGAATATTAGATCTTTTGTTGATAAGAAAGAGAAAACTCATGCAAAACAATTTGCTTCTAGATCTTAACCTAGATGTTCCATTTTTTTTTCCTATTTCTTGTCTTTAGACAAGGTGTGTGGTGCTATTTGTGTCTGTATGGCTGAAGATCTGACAGGCAAGACCTCTACAAATTTATGACATCTCATGCTTTTTAATCTCCTCCATTGCCATATCCCATTGTACATCCTATGCTAGCCACACAAATGTACCCTTTATTTTCTAAATAAGTGGTACTTCATCAGGGCATAATGCTTTTGAAGGAGCTCTTCCTTGCCTTTGTCTGCCTTGCTCATCTGTTGTATTACTTAGCTTTCCCATTGTTCAGACAAAATACCCAATACCTGTAACTTCCAAAAGAGGCAGGTATATTTTGGCTCACGATTTCAGGGATTCAGTCCATGCTTGCCTGGCTTCAAGGCAGAAACATCATGACAGAAGGGCATGATGGAGCAAAGCTGTTTAATTCATGGTAGTTGGGAAGTAGAGTAGGGGAGCAGTACTAGAGAGGATGAGCCAGGGACCAGAGAAGATACCCATTCACACCTCTGTGACACTGGAAAGTGTACTTTACTAATTCCTTCAGCTGCCCTTACACCCGTCAAGTTGGCAGTCCAGTTTAACTGTCATATCTGCCTATCACAGTCCCTCCTGGCCAGTCAGAAGACCATCTTTAGCATCTCTAGCTTAGCTCTCCCATCAGCTTAATGTTCTTTGAAAAGAGTGGCTGCATTAGATTCTTTCCTAAATGGAAAAAATAATTTGCTATTATTAGATACTCAGTAAGTTTATACCAATTTAGGGAAAGGAATAACTGAGGAATCTCAAAATTTTATTTAATTATAATAAAAGGTATGCAGATTTATTTCAAAAATTGAATTTGCTTGGCCATGTCACATTTCTACATTTGAATAAACTAAGGATCCTAATATGTGAATTTGGGGTCCATCCCAGCTGAAAAGATTAGTAAACACACAAACAAGTTTGCTGCTCTTTATGTTCATACAAAAGAGACATCAGAGATAAATAAGGCGCATCAAACATAGAAGATAATTTCTTTCATAATTCAGTTTTCCAGGATTAGTTTCAACTAATGAACATCTTTTAGTTGGGAGGATATAATTTTTCATATTATTTTAGTACATACTAAGTAACCATTATATGTTAGATTTACACATTCCTTTTATGCACAAATAATGTCTCACAAAGGAATTACAAGAATTAAGGTTTTGCGTAAATCAATGTTGATTGCTAGAAATGTCTTATTAATCACTTCTCTGGTTTTTAGTTTATACTCTGACTCACAGCTCATTGCTGACCAACCTTATTTGCAAGGGTTGTGAGACAACAACCACGTTATTTTACTTTTTTTGCATTTACATGTGTGACAAATCCTAAAGGTTACAGAATGTGTGTATGGTGGGATCATGAGTTAGGTCTCCAAATCATCTGCAGGGTGCTTCGCAGCAAAGCTTGACCAAAAGGAGGGCCTCACATAAGAGAGCGAATGAAGAAAAGGTAGAGGAAATCAGGGCGTTTGTTCGTGATGGAGTGAGGAAAATACAAAGTGGTGTTACTGAAGGAATTTTTTTAGAAGAGGCTTTAACAGAAACCTGAGTACCAAAGACCATGTAACAGCTAAGTCATTCAGTATTTACTTTTGCTGATAATCTTGAGTCCTGTTAATGTTTTTTGTCCTAAAAAAATCATTATTAAAACGTTAAGAGCATTTTCCATATCAGTTACATAACCCAGATCAAATTTTGCTGTATCTTTACTGCCAGCATTTTCCTGTTGATTCAGCATATTTAGCTCTGTTTTGTGTAAATGTGTTGCCCCTTTTCAGGCTTTTTCTACCCTGTCTAAATTCTGTTTTGTAATAGTCTCTTCTCATTTGATGTTCTCCTTCCTCCATTAGTAAATGTGCTTATTTGATTGCAGAGGAAAATTAAAAATATGAGCTGATTAAAGACATGTTGTTTCTTCTGTAGTGGTTGTATACTTAACATAGCCAGTGAGCAACCTTTTTTGTTTTGCATTTAATGTCATTAGGACCCAAACAGGCCATAACAAAGGGCACTAATCAGCCACATGCAACATCTTCTGTCTGTGTTTGATTCCAGCTGTAACTGGGATCTTTGTGCTGACTTCATCAGGAAGGCTGACTGCCTAGCAAATTTGGCCAACTCTAATCTAAACCAAATGAGTTTGTATACAGTGTGTCAGCTGCGCACCAGAAGACCAATGATGGTCTTGTGGAGAAGGAGGGTCTGTCAGCAATGATAACCTCTTGTCTGCCAAAAACCAAGGTCTCTGACCTCATCTACTGATATCCTCTAAAAGGAGGCTGTGTCTGGTTGTCTAACTCTCCTGAAAACAATGAGGCTTGCCAATCATCAGTAAAGTGTAGTTTTCCAAAATCTTGGATGTTTAATGTTTGTAAATGATGTTTTTACAAGTGAATTACTAGGTAAATATGGTATTTTCAGTTAAAGTCACTTAACCTTTTTGTCTCTATTCCTCTTACCAGATTTCACCCAGACCCTCCCAGGAAATGGGTTGCTTATGTTACCAGTTCTACATTGTCATCAAAGATTACACCACCGTTTGCCTATCTAACAACCTGAAAAATCTTTACACAGTGTTATGGTTTTTTTGGGGGGGGCCAGTTGCTGGGGATCGAACTCGGGGCCTTGCGCTTGCTAGGGAATTGCTCTACCACTTGAGCTAAATCCCCAACCCCTACACAGTGATTTCTAAAACTATGTTTTGGTTAAGCTTTCTTTTTGAAAGTGTCTATATCTTTAACAGTTCTTGTGTATTATTGCTGTTTCTTTAGCTAAGATATTTTCTCTGATTACTGAGTTTTCTAATTCTGCTGAAAGATAGATCAAAAATGTGGGATTCCAGTAATTTTTTTAAATTTGCATTCTATTTCATCATAAGTATTCATTTGTATTTTTAAGCTTTACTGAAATACAATTGGCAAATTTCTAAATATTTAAAATGTACAACAGAATGTTTTTGTATTTGTATACAATGTGAAATAATCACCACAATCATAATGATTAACATATCCATCAACTCGCATAACCATTTCTACTTTCCTTTTCTCTTTAATGGTGACAGCACTTAAGATGTATTCAAATTTCAAATATACAATTGCGTATTGTTGCATATTTGAATATGCAAGATTTGAAACCTTGTACCCTTTTGTCAATTGTCTCCCTGCTTTATCCTCCCCTATGCCATGACAACCACCATTTTACTCTCTGCTTTTGTGAGTTTTAACTGTCTTAGATACCACATAGTTGTGAGCTTTTCCAGTATTTGCCTTTCTGTGCTGGCGTATTTTGGTTAGCATAATACTTGCCAGGTTCATCCATGTTGTAAACTTCATTTGAAACCTTTCTTTCATGATATTTTTAGAGGCATGGAAGGTAGTTCCCCACTATTAAAAAGGTTCTTCAAGATTTTTTGTTGTTGTTTGCTTTCATTTTTTTAACCTATTTAAAATTTTAGATTTTCCTTACCTATTGTGAACCTTGTAAAAAGAATCAAGCTTTTTAATACTCATGGCTATAAGCCAAGAAAAACATAATTGTGTGGACAAATGACACA
Organism: Hystrix cristata; assembly: GCA_004026905.1. Taxonomy (NCBI): domain Eukaryota; kingdom Metazoa; phylum Chordata; class Mammalia; order Rodentia; family Hystricidae; genus Hystrix; species Hystrix cristata. The sequence goes on along the minus strand of PVJO010021280.1, from coordinate 9,768 downwards.
TCAGAAGACAACTTTGGGTTCCTTGTTTTAGTCCATTTTTCTTCATGTAAGTAAGTTACAGGCTACTTAAAACCATCTTATTTCACAAGTAAATTTTTGGCTATTCACAGTTGATATACTGTAGCTCTAAACAAATACTTAAGTAGAACCTTACCTAGAACAGTTCTGGAATCATCACCCAGCTTCTTGTTACTCATCAGTGGTAGATGTAGAACCCTATCTGCATGAGAAATCATTTACTGCACACAGTGACAAAGATGACCTAGCTCTATGTGCTTATGGCTGCTTAATGCCACTATGACCAATTATATTGCCTTGGATGTTTTCAAAAGCATTTTTCTTATTTATAGGTTTAGCACTTAGCAGCAGTAGAATTTTAAAGCTGGAAGGAATCAACAATCCACAACAGCTTAGATGAGTATTTCACACATTATGTTGAGCAGAAGAAAAAAAAAGAATACATCCCATGTGACTCCATTTATAATAAGATAGAGCAATCCATTATGTTGGGATTCAAGATGATGGTTACCTACCTAGGGTTCGGGAGAGGGAAGTTAGGGATTTAAACAGGACAGGAGAGAAATGGCTCCCATTTGTGGAAATCCATTAAGCTATACAATTATGATTTGTGTATTTTACAACAAAGAGCTCAAAATAATAACAGTAGTGAGATAATTGGTGGGAGGAAAGCCAACTGCTGTAGTTAAAGCAGGGATTGTAGGGAGGGCTCAAAATGGGAAAATGAGAGAGATAAGGCAGTTCTAACCCAGTCACCACATTTTAGAGCTGAGGAGAGCTCTCCAGAGACTAAGAATAGCTAAAAATCACACAGCTCCTAGATAACATTTATTAATATATGTATATTGAGCTTACACCGTGCCACAGACGTGGAACAAAGCACCAGAATATGCTGCGAACCAGAGTGACCGGGCAGACCCTGAGCTCAGGATGTGTAGAATTCAGGTCTTCCAAATGTCTCTTACATGACCTGTCTGCCCTCAGTCAACATTTGAATTGCACTTCCTTGATTCACATTAATTTCTCATTTCAGGAAAACAAATATTTCACTTTTCTAGGGTGCAAACTGAACTTTCTTCTTCTACTTGTTGCATGTTTCATTATGTTGAAGGAAGCATATGTTGAGAATTGAGTGTGGTTTGATACGCATTATGAGAGACCCTAGTCTTCCAGAAACGCTGTGATGAGAGCAGAGAGAATTCTTGCAGAGTGCTCCTCTGGGTTTGTGGGCTAGAGTGCTGAGCATTTCTGCGAGTAGACTCATTCACATCACTGGACTCCCAGGCCTGTCATTTGATCAGGCTCTCATCTGCATGTCAATGAGGCTTAAAGCTATGGAAAGAATTAACTGGCCTGGTATGTTTATGCAACTTTTCAGCAAAGGCAGTTGGGAAGAAAGTTTCCCTGACTGAGCTGATTGTCTTGGAGCAGCTATCTAGTGAAGTAATCATGTTAATATTATGTGACTCAGGTTATATGATATTTTCAGTGATCAGCCTAGTAGGAGTTTAAACATGAACAAAAAACACAAACTAATCAAAAACAGTAAATGAAACATGCTTCTTAAAGCAGATCAACTGGCCTTTTATTTATTTTTATACTTTTTATTTGTGTTAAAGCATAGTACATATTCAGATTTCCTTCAGCATATATGAACCATGTTTTCTATTGCATTCTTAAACCAGCAATATTAATTTTCCAGTTGTATTTCTTTTCTTTAGGACTAATTAAACATGTTAGTTTTTCTGGGCATCACTTCCAAATCTGCAAGTGCCAGGATATAAATTCTAGTTTTATGTTCCAAAGAATATTTAGACTTTGGGATCATATAATCTCTAGTAGGAAAAAGCTCATGTGTGAGAAGGTGCATGTGGTCTTTGTTTGAGAGCTTAGCTTCCTACCATAGACATTCTAGAAGAGTAAGCAAATTCCAGTTAAGTTTCCTGTTTCTTGTCCCACAGGTTATATAAACAAACATCTAACAAATTCATCTTCAATTTAAAACAGTGTTTTAAGCACAGAAATGTAATAGATGAGACCCCCTTGAAATTTGCATATTCTCTTTTGTTTCTGTTAATGTCCTTCATATATAAGATGATCTGCCCCCTCCAAAACATCTTGTAGCTTGATTTTCAAATTCTTTGAAACTGAAATATAGCCATATAATACTCTTCACCATTTTCCGTCTGAGTAAAGCTGAAGCAGTTCTATGCTAATAATAGTACACAGGGAACCCCCATCTTATAAAGTAATTAGGTTAGAAACTCAGTACATGAGGCAAAAATTATGTCTAGTCAAAACGATCCTTGAAAGCCTGTTAAATTGCCCATGAAATCCACCTCCCCATAAACTCAACACTGCCAGATTCTCCTGTAGCATTGGAAACATCACTTTGAGCAACAGATGAGGTAAGACTGCATTGTAGGAAAAAATGCATTTTGAATGCTAGAAAAGCCCCCGACATGGTAAGATCCCCATACATGAAATAAATGGGAACTAGATCAACAGAGGGAACAACTCATTTGCCGTCTTGTCTTCCATGTTCATTATCAGGCCTACATACATTGAGATAAATGGCAGATAGAATTTCCCATCCTGTGTCACTTGTTTTTCTTTCTTCTTCCCTCTTTAGTATGGCTGAATTAAAGTTAAAAACATACATGGAGTTGTACCCCTGTACCTGTGGAGACCCTGAAGGTCTTCTTTGCCAACAAATATGTGAGAAAGTGTGTCATCAACCCTAGAGATAAACACTTGAATACACTTGTAATGAGGAGAATTAAATGGTGCCCCAGCTCTCCTGGTAGATACATTTGATTGTGGTATAAATAACTGTTGTTGAAGGTAGATGTCCTTTATGCATGTTTAAATATACACAGGTCATGTTTAATAGTGTAGCTTGGTGAATATGATGTTGGGAGAGTTGACTTCCCTTTTAAAGGGTCATTACACAATTGACAGTGTGGGGTTGGGGATTTAGCTCAGAGGTTAGAGCACTTGCCTAGCAAGTGTAAGGCTCTGAGTTTGATCCCCCACACCAAAAAAAAAAAAAAAAAGCACTTTAAAACAATTGACAGCGATACTTTGGTACTTGTCATTAACTGGTTCTGCGAGACACAAAGAGTACCAAAAATAACACATACCAAACAAATTATTTTGGCCAGAAAGGGTAGAGAGTCATCAAGCAATCAACACACATTCAGGTTTGCATGACAAGTGCTAAACAACAAGTACGGGAACAAAATTTTCACATCAAAATGCCTTAAGTATCAAGTTCGACAAGTTTCAAAGCAGCTGAGTACCAGGCCTAACAGTGTATGCCTAAAACTAAAGAAATTGTTTTCAATCAGATTAAATTATTGGGCACATTGTACTTAAAAATTTTATTTATGTACACACACATACCCAAATTCATGTATGCTGGCATATTTCCTAACATATTTTTAAGGGCTTTTTTTTTTTGTTTGATTACTTATGAGAATGTGCTTGTTTTCTTTCTCTTGGTTCCAAGGTTCTTTATCTTGTTTCCCTCCCCAGTGTCTGATGATGGTTGTGTTGGGATAAGTTCTACAGCTAATGTTGGTTGGACTCATCCTCAACTACTGTCTCTCCTTCTTCACACATACAAGCTCCACACTGTTGGCTCTACCCTCAAAATGTATTCTGAGCCTTTTCACTCATCTTGCTGTGCACAAACCACTGGAGCATCAGGCCTGGACCAATGCAGTATCCTTTCAACTGGCCACAGTTTTTACTCTTTCTCTCTTCCAGTCTGGTCTCCACCTAGCCCCATATCTGATCTTATTAAATATAAATCAGATTAATACTCTTCCACTTGAAACCGTTCACTGGCTTCCACATACATCAGAGTGAACTCCAAACTCCTTTCCATGGACCATAAGGTCCTGCAGACTCATATCTTTGCCTTCTTCTCTTTTGTCCTGATAATCTTCCATTCTCCTGCACTGTGGCCTTTTTGTATATGCCCCCTGTTAAACACACTCCTATATTAGGGCTCTTGCCCTTGTAGTTCTTTCCACCTAGGATTTTTTTTCCCCGTATTTTTACATGGCCTGATCTCTTTTGTCAACTAGATCTTCGATGTAATTGACCTCCCTTAAAAGGCCTTTCTTGACTTAGTATATTTAAAAGAACCCAAGAACCCAACCTTCTCCCCTCTTTCTACTTGTCATCTTTCCCATTGCTGGAGCAGAATACCTGAAACCCACAAACTAAAGAAAGATTAGTTTATTTTGCCTCAGTTTCAGAGGGCCTAGTCCATGGTTTTCTAGCTTCAAGGTAGGAACATCATGGCAGAAATGTTCAGTGAAGCAAAACTGCTGACTTCACAGAAGTCAGGAAACAGAGCACCTGGGAAGAGCCCCAGCGGAGATGCACCTTCAGAAGGCCTACTCCCAGTGACCCACCTCCACCTGGGCTCCACCTCCTAACAAAACATTCAGCTATGAAAAAAAAATTCTCCTATGAACATCAGGGGTTTCATCCATTGATTAGTATAGCCCCGACGTTATCCAGTCACCTCTCAGGAGTCTCTTAATCCAGTCCATTTGACAATTAAATTTAATTGGCATACCTTCTAAGCCCTTTCCCCCCTGTATTGCACTTATCCAAGCCTGAAAAGATTTTATGTACTTATTTACTTGTTTATTAGCTGATTAATCCATTTAGTACTCTGCTGTCCTGTATGGCAGCCACTAGCCCAATGCGGCTACTTAAATTTAATCAAAGTGAAATCAAATTTAAAATTCAGTTTCTCCGTTGCAGTAACTCACATTTCAAATGCTCAATGGTTACATGTGGCTAGTTGTTCCCACATTGGACAGCACACATACGGAACATTTCCATAAGCCAGAAAGTTCTGCTAAGCATTGCGGCCTTAAAGTATGAGTTCCTGGGGCCTGAGAGCTGGTTAGGTGGGTGTGTCTGACGTGTGGTGCTCAAAAAATGCTGAGTAGAAGGAATAAGTGAATGAAAGAACAAGAGCTTGTATTTTTCAGAAAGCATTGCCTTCATCACTTTAGTATATTTCCTTAATCCTTCTCTATCCCTAAATAGATCTAAATTTCAGGATTAAAGAAATTAAAATTTATTTCTTAATATGTAGTGGGAGACTTGCAGAATGTTTAATCATTGCAGTGGAATCCCTTCTAACGCCATCTTTTAACTTGTCTCGTTTAGAGCTTCACTCAGGGACTACATCCTTCAAATAAAATCTTTATTTCACTTCCAGGAAAATGGCAAACTTTTCCTAGTCTCTCTTTAGCACAGTAAACATTTTTCTTTATCTCCACAATGTATGTACAAGTTTTTTTTGCTAACACTTGCCAATGCTACAGTTCCCCAAAGTTAGAAATATGGAATGCTCTTGCCTATGAGTTGTTATTTCTGCTATTTTTCTAAATTTACCTTGTGAAAAACCATACTCTTTGAAAGAGTCTTAACAGTGTATGCACTTGAAGCACCATGTACCATACTGGACTGGAGAGATCTGCTGCTGTGCAGAATTGTTGCTGAGTGTTGATTAAAAGCAGCACTTTCCTTCTGGCTTGCTTCAGAGCTAATACCCTTATAAATTGTTACTGTGAACTTTTGAACTCACAGAAACTTCTGAATATATGTAATAAGAAGTAAGATAATCTAAGGCTGAAAATTTGTGTCTTCTCTGAAACAAATCACATGCACTTTTTAAATTTAATTATTGGCTTTTTAATGATTTCTCATAATTTAATAATTCAAAATTATCTGGAACCTTTAAATAAATACGTCCTATGAAGTTCTTAACAATTGTTCATATGCAATTGTCTAGATAAAAATCATTTCATAAATTAGATATCAATTTAGTTTCAAATAAGAATTTTTTAAAAAAACAATAATATATCATTTTAAGACATAAAAATGATTTAAACCTAAAATAATGTATTAAATCACGTTGTAAAATCTAGATCTAGAAATTTATTGATTTGAGCTACTAAAATAATGTCAAAACATTTTTTTAGCAGATTTCATATCTAATGTCTTGTTGCCTTGAGAAACATGAGATCTTTAGACTAGTGATAAAATTTATATAATTTACAGATCCATTATGCCTTTCCCCAGAAAACTTAATGAATTAGTGAATACTTTTATTTAATAAGACATTATGAGAGAAATATAATGGCCGTTAATGGAAAGTCATATTAGTTTTATTTTTAATTGGCAAAGGTAAGGTGTAATACGTCTTTAAAAGCTGAGTGATAAGCAGCCCAGAAATCTGTAGGCTTGAACATTAAAGATTTTGTTCTCTAACATGCGTTGCTAGCCACAAGTAATACTGCCTTCAGCTGCTCATCTGGAGGGCCTCATGTGCAAGGATTCTGTGTTCAGAACATATTACAGCCCAGATAATCTGCAAGATTTTAAGAACTCCTTTATGCAGTCAGAGCTGATTATCTGTACTCTTTCATAAAGAAGCAAGAAAACATTGTTCCAGGGAGCACCTGAAACCGCTTTCCCACCACTCTTTCTTAGATTTTATGGACATTTTGATATCAGAATTGTGTTTGGCATATTGAGACCTCAGTTTCTGGTAACATGGCCAGCCTTTCTGCTGAAACAAACTATCCCACAACAAGCAAATAGCGGGAATGCTTACAAGCACTTCAGATGTCTGTAGCAGCACCAGTTAAAATGAATGCATGGAACCAAGTTGGAACTGAGAATCATCTGTTTACCTGACAGACTGCACAATCTGCCCCAGAAACTGCATTTCAATTGCTTTTTTGTGGAGGCTTGTGATGAATAGGGTTGTATTAACAACTGAGCTGAACCTACTGGTTCCCACCAACTCCGGTGTCTGAGACCGCGTATACTATATGGCCAACATACGGTTCTCTGATGTGGATTGTGATCTTTTCTTCACTGGTTGCTTGCTCTGTGAATTAATGAATATTGCTTCTATGTCTCCATATTCTTATGTCTAAAATGAGCATTAATTGTACCAACTTTGCAGAGTTGTAAGTTTTAGAAGTTGGGCATACAAACTACTTTTGCCCATCATAACTGCTCAGAAAGTAGTGATATCTCTTTAGCTTCATGCTGTTTGCTAGTTGGAACTCAACTTGAAGAAGAGGAGAACTTTGAGTTTTCTTGCCTGCATTCATTTAGCACTTAAATTTTACTTTATGATGTCTCTAAATATATTCCATGAGAAAAAAGTATCCTCATTATCTGTGAATATTGAGGAGAGGAAGAAAGAAGACCACTTAAAAAATGAAGCTAGTAAAACTTGGAACCATGTTTTCATAACAAATATTTTAAATACAAATAAATAAATCACATAATTGGAATTTGTCTTGAAAAACCAAACTGAAATTTTGAAAATAAGTCTGGTAAATACCTATGCTTTAAAAATTTAGGTTGTATCTTTGGAATGAATTGACAAGTCTTTCACAAAATTGTACCATCATATTACATTGCATCTTTCATTTTGCATTTGACTTTGCAGTACATAATGAGTCAATTTTTTTTTAACAAAATGTTATTGGGCTTGCTCAGTTTACCCAAAGTCTTTTTTTCCCCTTTGATAGTCAGATCATTCTCTTGTAAAGCATCTATCATACCATTATCTTTATTGGTATCTTTTTAAAATTAACTGTTCCAACTTTTCTAGTGACCTGGTATGTTTTCAGTTATTCCGTATCACTTTCTGTGACTTCATCAATCCTACATCTTTTGCAAACTTTGCAGTTCCACTTCCAACCTGCATGCATTTTATTTGTGTTGCATTAAATAGGCTTTGAAATCTCCCACACCAGTAAAATTCCAAAGATATTGATTTAGTGGATACATACAGATGTTGTTGTGAGCAGGAATGGGGGGGTGTCTTTTTTAAAACAACAGTTCATGAATATTTTTATGTTATGATGACTTTTATACCCCTGTGCAACCTTGAAACTGTGGGAAGTTTGATAACCAGGACTTCCTGTGTAGAATTATTATCATTCCCTGATGAAGAACGACACCACATCCTAAAAGTCCCCAGCAGGATCCTTTCCATCCTGTTTGCTCATTCTGACCCCTGGGCTTTCCAGAACAGCTTCTCTATCACCATCATTTTGATCCTCTACTTCCACATCATCAGTTCCTGGTGATAGCCTAAGTATAGAAAAAGGAGGAAAAAAGTCATTCATGCCCTATATCAGCACGATCGACTTTCAACTATCTATAAAACTGATTAAATAAATTTGGAGGAAAACATTTGTTTGGAAAAAGTGGCTAATGATCACTATGAAAGAATGATCTGAGTAATTTTCTGCTTCTGGGGGATGCATTCAGTTAGAGGATGATAAAAAGGGAAAGATAATATATGTAAGTGTTTGAAATTCCAGCTGCAGAGCCCTGATTTCCTAATCATCACTGACCTGGATGTACTGAGTAATTTTGCTTATCTAATCAATTATAATCAAAAGAGAATAACTATGAAAACAATAACATCTAGTGAGCAGTTTGTTTCAGTCACTATTCTAAAGGCATTGTCTATATTTTCTCACTTATCTTCCCAGTTCCCTCAAAGTGCCTGTCTTATAGGCGAGCACAGTGACTCTCTATCACTTAAATGCCTGTGAAGCAAGAGTGAGAGAGTAGAAATATGGCAGGAGTTCGTGATGTATGTGGATGCTGTTGCCCACTGAGCTACAAAGAGCTAGAGCTACAAAAATTGTGATTATGGCTCCCATGTGGAGTACATTGGAAAGTTACAAATCTGAGTTCTGACCCCAGGAATGGAGCAAATGGAAATGATGGTGAAGAACCACAGTTTTCCTCTGTTGAGCTCAGAACTATTCAGAGAACTACAGTGACTGACTTGAGAATTATAGTGGATTAGAAGGGGAAATTTAAGGCTTATCAGTAGAAATGCAGTGCTTGAAGTTAGAGAACTCCTAGGAATGTATACTAGTTACCAAGTTCAGAATCAGATTAACTGGGGAGGAGAGAATTGGGGAATGTCTACATTTCATTAGATAACAAAGAACAGAATGAGCCAAGAACTTACTGGAGTTTGATAGAGTGAAGCAGAGGGTCCGATGAGGTTGAACTGAGCATGAACCACACTCAGTGGCCTTGGCAATGTCCCCTTTCATAATGATACCGTGATAACAGACACACAGTGAATTAAATAATGCAGCACTATGTGCTCCAGCTCGCTTCACTGGGAGAATGGAGTTTTGAAAAAATTCTGTAAAGTGTCTGCAGCCATGCCAGCCTGAATGAACCTAATCTTGTCTGAAAAGTTTGATAAGGGTTGGAGCCCCAGACAAAAGATAGGGTCAAGGAGGAAGGCATCTATGTTTAAACAGTAAATTGGGATTCCGCGTATGATGGCCTCCTGCTTTTTTCGCTGACTTGATTGTAGTTAATGCTAATAATTCGACCAGTCACATACCCATGTTGACTCACCTGTCTTACCACTTGGCCTTGCTCCCTGGAAGGAATTTGGTCTGGAAGTGGCAGAGCTCCTGCTCCTGAAGGCCCTGTGTATGGTGGCTCGGATTGACGAGGGCTCTGGTGGTTGAGATTGGCTACCTGTGCCATACCTCACCTGAGAGATTTACACCAACAAGATGAGAAAACAGGGTTAAACTTAAAGTCAACACGCACATAACAATTGAGGGTTTAATGACTGAGGTGTCAAAGATAAAGAAAACGAAATTACTGTTTTCCACCCCAGCACTTGGAACAGTGCTAAAAACT
>PVJO010021279.1:0-30375 GCA_004026905.1 Hystrix cristata | reverse complement strand
AAGTTCTGGAGGTTAGGACTTTAACGTATGAATTCAGAGAAGAGGAGTAGGAAGCAATTCAAGTGTAACCAAGTGTGAATCAGACACAATGGAAAAGTGGAAATGTTCAGTGCATTGTAACGGGCTGAGAGACAAAACTTAGCAGAAGGGTTACAAGGGAAGAAGACAGGAGAGTTTTCAGCCCCCCACCCTCCGGAACTGCTGTGAGTCCTTGAGAAAGTGACTGGTGTTGTTGTCTGTGAGACGAGAGTGATGGGCGTGCTCCCTCCACGGGGATGTTGAGAAATGCTGAGGGAGGCCGTCACCCCAGCGGGGGGCACGGGACACGGCCCCCCGGCTCTCTGTCTCCCGGCAGTTAGACTCCTAGGCTGGCTTTGCCTGGCTCGCCTCCGCGGCCCTGTGCCCGTGCTGACTGTTGCTCTTCGCTTACGCTCCGCTTTCAGACCTTGCCAAAGGTGCTTGTGGAACCTCTTTGGGGGAACAGAAGCTCTTCACAGCACCAATGATAAACACATGCTGGTGTTTGCCTTCCTGCATCCTCCAGCCACCCCGTCTCTGATTGCTCAAGTGTGAGCTTGTTTGGGGAAAGGCTGCCAGGAAAGCGCCATGCTCCTGTTAGTCATTTTGGAAACGCTAAGAGAACAGCTGCCTGTGTGGCCCTGGACAGATGACAAAGTAGCAGGAGCGGCTGAGGTGTGATGGGGGTCCTGAGCCAGGCATGGTGCCCTGCCGAACACTTCACGTGTATTGGTTCACCTACACGTGTGACAGTCTTGTAAGGAAGGAGCTGTTATCGCCCTCATTTTACAGATGAGGAAACTGAGGCTCACAGAGAGGGTCAAGGGACCTGGACGGGGTCACACATCCAAGAAGTGGTGGAGTTAAAATGTGACACCTTATCAAGGGTTCGATGTCCTGCAAGAGTGGGGATGACTTTGTACTGAGCACTTCCGCCTGATTGTCCTAGCTCTCTGATTGGAGATCTCCTGATTGAGGGGAGAAAAGACTGGTCATGAAAAGAGTGGCAGATGTGTGTGTAAAAATTTTTTTAAATTGGATTATCTCCTTTGAGTCTCAGTATGCATTTAAGTTTCATGTTAGGATTTGGGACTAACAAAGGCTAAATAATTTACTCAGGGTCACGTAGCTGCAGAGATTTAGTAGTCTCTGTAGTCTATAATCTGCCCACTGGCGCCTCCAAGTACAAGGAATTCCTGGAGTTATCAAACATTTGGAAAAACATTTGCAAGGAGAGAGATTGACAATTTGGAAAATAATTGCTTTTTTTCTTTGCCTCAAAATAATTCTCACTTCTTTATTTATATTGATATAAAAATTTATTCTAAATTGAATTTCCAAACTAAAAATGCATGTGGTTTCTCCAGTCCTTGAGACTTAACCTTTTGAATAATTTTGTTTTGGAAATTTTAAATTTCCAATTTTCACGTGAATGTCTTAGGGTAATGAGGAAAGGAACACTAAGTAATGGCAGATGAATTAGTTTTCTGTACCATCCATGAGAAATATCATAGATTGGATGGTTAACCAATAGATATTTATCTTTTCCCAATTCTGAACATCAGAAGTGCAAGATGAAGGAGTCAGCAAGGTTAGGTTTCTTTTGAACCTCTCTGTCCTCCGCTTGCAGATGGCGGTATTTTCTTCCTATGTTTTCATATGGAGTTTCTTCTCTATCTGAATCCTAATCTCCTCCTGTTATAGGGTTGCCAGTCATTGGATTAGGGCCTACCCTGATGACCTCAATTCTGCAAATACAGTTACATTTTTCAAATACAGTTGTATTCTTCAAAGATCCAATCTCTAAGTATGGTCACATTCTGATAGATTAAGAACTAGAACCCGACATATGGTTTTGTTTTGAAAAGGTACATAATTTAGTCCACAACAAATATATTGCTCATCATTATATTTCTGGGATCTATCACAATTTCTAGAATGTATTATTTGTTGAATGTAGAGGCAAAAGTTAAATCATAAGGGTGAGAGAAATTTGAAGACTTAAAATGAAATTTTAAAATTAGTTAGATAACTAATCAATTGAATGACAGATAGAACTTCTGCCGGGTGTGGTGATGCATGCCTGTGATCCCAGGACTTGGGAGTTGAAGCAGGAGGATCACTGTGAGTTTGAGGACAACCCGGGCTACAGAGCAAAAGCCTGTGTCAGAGGAAAAAAAAGAAAAAAGAAAAAAAAAAAAGAGCTTCTTGTAGGATTAGGTTGCAGGAATAGCTGAGATTTGAGGGGACAAAGCATGAAGGAAAAACTGTTCGATTAATGTGTGGTTATAAAATTTAATGTTATTTTGGGAGCAAAGAAAGAGTAAACTTAAAATTTTATAGCAGCCAAAATATTGCTGCTGTGAAACATGATAATGGCACTCCTTATCCTAAAGGGTTGGTTTTAAAATGATTTTCAAACTTTTCAGATTTGCATGTTGTACTTCACTTATTCATTTTTGTATTCTACCAATTCTGTGTAAAGTCGTAGCTATTTTACTTAGCAAAGTCAATTTTCAAGAAATAAGAAAACAAAGGAGGAAATTTTTCATATGAATAATCAAATTTAGGAGTCATTTAGGTATACATAAAATGTTGAGTTGAATAGCTCCCTATTCAACAATTACCCTACAATTTGATTTTTTTTACACAATTAATGCACATTTTGTTGTTTTTCTTCTTTCTAAATAATGTAAAATTGACCTGAATCATTAGACTAAAAGGTTTTTATTAAAACATCAGAGTATATTTATTATCAAGAAGCTTTTTCTTAAAACTTTTTTATTTAAAAATAAACTTGTATTCCAGAAATTTAAAATCTCACACACACACACACACACACACACACACACACACACACACAACTGGAGGTGACACCGAATAATAACGCCTGTTAGTGGCTCTAATCAGGACACAGTGGAGATAAGATGAGCTTTCAAATTTGATGTATCCAGGTTTGGATTGTGGTTGCCTCATTCATGCTATATGGTATTATTACTTAAGTCTTATGAGCCTGTAAAAGGCAAGAAATTGTTTTCATGTCACAGAATTACAGTGAGGATTAAATAATATGTTTATAAAGTACCCAGAACATTTACCTGATCAATGGTATTTACTCAATCAACAGAAGGTATTAGTCTAAGTTATTATTGTATAACAAATTTGTTTTGATAAGAATCTCAAAGCAGTATATCTTTATTATGCTATGACAAGAGTTGCTGATTAAGAATATGAGAAATATCTTTATATCTCAAAAGTAGAATCCAATTAGTTTTCTTTAGAATTCTATAGTAATCTCCTTCAAAGTTAACAAATGGTGCTATTAATTCTTGGGCTAATTAATAGAACTTAGTTTAGAGTTGTTCTGTCAGCATCTTAGAGTAGACTGCATTTTGTGGAGGCATGTTCAATCTGTCACATTTAAAAAGACTAATGAAGTTAAAAGACCTTTACATGTTCTTAAACATTTTGTCTTTAATGTGTTTCACTTTAATGTAACTCAAAACACCATACTAACGTTTTATTTTTTTAAGTGATGAATTCAGGGGAGTGACAATCAGTAAGATAAAATTTGTTCTTTTATTTAAAGGGGAAGAGATCCCTTAAAAAAAGAAAACCACGAGCTAAATTGTGAAGAATATGTTTTAGAGTCAGGAGGTTTCTGTGTGGCTTTAGGTAAATTGTTTAATGTCTCTGTGCTCTAAATTCCTCATCTACCAAATAAAGACAGTGTGCCCACTACATAGAGTTGTAAAGACTAATGTATGCACAGCCATCCGTGGGTTTCTCTACCAATGCTTTTGCCAATTACACAGATTTTACCGAGTACCCACTGTGTTAGGTGCTAAAAAGGAATGTGTGTATTTAAGAGAAAAAGTAAAAACAAAATCTGTACATCACCTTTCCAGAAATATGTCTGTTTTCAAAACAGTGTGTGCCTGTTGTAGTTAGTGTTCTGCATTTAGAGATTCCTATTACAATGGACTTTTGTTGTTGCTTTTCTGTAGCATTAGGGCTTCTCCTGGGCTAATGCTGTCTAACTCTCAGAACAGCACATATGGAGTCTATTAATCCCCATACGCCCTAACTTGTTTCTTCCCTCTGCCTTAAATCCTCCACCTTAAATCTCATATCCACATCCCTTTGCATATTAGTACCTATTCTGTCTTTCAAGATATGAATTCTTTAACAACTTTACTATTTAATACATGCTCATTACAGAGTTGATATGGAAATTTGCAGAGTTTGGTCTATTACTGCTTTAGTGTACTTTCATTTCCTGGATTTATGTTGTTTTAGCTGTTTTTTTGCTTATTTCATTTTTGTATTTAATGTTTTAAGTTCTACCCCCTACTTCTTTTTTTTTATTTTAAACCAAGAACATGTATTGGTACATTCTTCATACAATGGTCTCATTCATTACAATTATTCTGTACCTATACATGATGTATCTTGATTCTCCCCCCTCTCCCCCCTCCCCTCTGCACCCTCCCTCCCTATTTACAGCAGGTTCATTTATCATTTTCCATATATACCCCCTACTTCTTTAAATTTTTGTTGTTACTTTTTATTTTAAACTTTACAGCCCTTGATTTTTCTCAATCTGTGTTTCTATAGGCTTTTATTATACTTTATTTCATGAATTCCATTATTACTTTTAATATTTTATATTTAGTAATCTTATGTTTTATAAGTTTATTTCATTGGTTTCTAATTTTTCAATAAAGTTAAGGTTAAATCTGACTTATTCTTTTTATTTTCTCTTCATCTCCTTATTTAAAAATCGCTGATCTCTTTGATTTGATTTAAAAACTCTCACATCTGTATCTTATTTATCATGTCAGCATTATGTTACCCTACTCTAGTTCATTGTTTTTTTTTGTAGATAATGAATTCATATAATTAATTTTTCTTTTTATATCTTATTTTACCTTGTGATTTGTTCTTCTATTTAGTGTCATGAAGCATGAATTAGGATAGTAGAAAGGAGAAACTGTATACGAAGGAGAGGAATGACCAGAGGCTTTTCTCTGGAGGTGGGGTGGTCTATGTTATTGGCACATTGGCTGTTTCTAACAGGTATTTCATCACTGTCAGGAAGTGCTTCTAAAAACTACCACTCTAGTTGAGTCATCAGACTCTAGTGACTCATCAGATACAGGAGTTTACTGTCCTCTGAGCAGGAATTGTTCCTCTGTGCATAAAGCACCTTTGACGTATTGTTGCACTGCTACATTCTGACATCTCACACATTCTGGACCTCTCACTAGAAACCATACCTTTCCTCTTCACAGTCCTCTTAGTCTTTTGGGAAGATTTCTATTCTTTGACTCTAAATATTAACTTATGGTCCTTGGGCCTTGGTACTTTCTTTTCTCTACACTATCTTCCACTGATTGCATATATCTTCATGAGTTACAGTTCTATCTTTATAGCTTATTGCTTTTCATATTTTATATGTGGCCATACCTTTTCTTTGGATTCATTTATTCACTGAAAAAAAAATTGCCGTGTCTTATGTACACAGTATCATGTACTATTCTAGGCACAGTGAATAACACACAGATAAAATATCTCATAGAACTTCCATTTTAATGGATAAAGAGAAGCATTTCACAAATAAGTAACCTAAAATATGTAAGACCTATAAAGAATAAAATAGAAAAGGAGGAGAGAGAGAGAGAGAGTACCAGCAGGAGAGAAGCAATGAAATTAATAGCAAAATGGTTTGGGAAGTTCTCACTGAAAATGTACTTTAAAAGTCTTCAAGAGGGGAGGCAGCAAGCAAGTGGATATCTAGGAGATGAACATTCTCCTCAGAGAGAATAGTAAAGACAGATATCTTGGGCCCTGTTTTATTGTGGCTCACCCCACAGAGCCAGTGCATTTACATCTGAAAATTGGCTCAAGTTTGGGAACTGAGCAAGAAATTGCTTTTTTCGTTGTTGCTATTAAGCAGAACCTTTACTGACTGTCCCTTCATTTCACTTGTAGGTCCACCATGCTCTGTCATAACATCCCAAAGCCCCATGTGCCGAGCCACTTGGACTGCTCAGCTTTCATTGCCAGTCATTGCAGCAACCGTGGCTTCCTGGTTTTCTGGCAGTTAAGTGCTGCCAATTCTGTGCCTTCTCATTTTATCATCCCTTGCCTGCAAAGAAAAGTCACTATGAATTTCTTAGTGATACTGGTGCTCCTCTTACTGACACATTCTTGATGGCCTTGGTGTTCCCTAGGTCCTCTTAGGAACATAATCCCGAGTCCTTCAGCATTTTGAAATATAATCATTCCAGCACATCTACTTCCCTTAGCCTCTTTCTTCCTGCCTCCACCATCTGCCATGAAAGCACCGGCATTCCTTCTGTACTGAGGGCTGACTATTGCTTTTACCAGGCTTCTAAGAGCCAACCCAACAGAGAGTTTGCCCCATCACTGAAGGTTCTGGTTAAGGTGTTAAATTTCATATGAAGTGTTTCTAAACCAATGAATTCTTGATTATCTCCTCTGACATTCCAGCTCTTTTATCAAAAAGCAGCCATATTGAATCCTGGTATAGTTCCTTGGCTCCCGCAGTAACACACTGGCTAGTTTTTATAATTCTTTGGATGTACAGTCTCTTTCCTCCCTTCCTGGCCCAGCAAATCATCAGTTAGGTTATACCAGGACTTAAACCTAGTTATGGGTATGGCAGACAGGAGAAATGAGGACATCACTTGATTCCTTGTGGAGGAGAGGCTTCCTTCATATTCCCCTGGTCAGAATCTGGTCATCTTCAGTAATGGAATCTGTGTCTGGGGAAGCAGGGATAATATGTTTTGGAAGCATGTATCCAATTTCTGCCAAAATGTCTTAAGGTTTTTAAAGGCTTTATTATCTTAGAAAGAATCCAGTCTTTTTCAGTTCTTTAACATACTGCTTTTAGCCATAGAGCAGTTCCACTGGTATTAGATTTTTCTTGCTTAACTATACCTGCAAATGTTTGGTCAAGGAAACCTCCTAGTAGTGCTAATATTTCCACCTCTGTTCACTCCATTTTGGTATATGTTGGGATAAAACTGTTTCCACTTTAATAACTTGCAGTCATAGGCAAATGAGTTAAAAATTATTGAACATAAGGTAAATATTGTGCAATGGGAGGTATGTTCTTGAAAACTGTTTCCCAATCAACTCACACTTTTCCATTGGTAGGTATTTAAAAATTAGAGAATTGATATGGTAGTAAAAATAGAGGAGGTTAGTGAAGAATATAAAGAGCTAGAAGAAGTTGTAGATTTGAATTATATCACGTAAATGCACTTGAAAAAATAGGGTTTCCTTTGTTGTCCTTCTAGTAATTCACATACAGAAGAACAGCTTGATAAAATATGAAACAAAGAGAACTCATTTATTATAAATATGTCCCTTCGAAATGTAGTAAGGCATAATTTAGCAGGTAACGAGCCTCATCTCTTATCACAAATCATTTTAGGAAAAAACATTCCTTCATTTACAGAATTCTACCCACTATTCTAATCATTTGACATTTAAATATGGTTTGCATCATCAATGAGCTTTGCTACAAAGAGGAGCAATATTTCAATTTTCATTTCATACGTGAGGAAATGGAGGTATTGAGAAACTGTGGTGTATTTAAGGGCTACACAGTCTGGATTGGAATTCTAATCGATTGCTGCTGACTTTGAGACTTAATGTTTCCACATATCATAGAGAAATTTTAACCATAAAATATTAAAATTGGAAATGATCTTAAAGAAGCTCTGCTTTTTATAATTGAGAAATGAAGCTCAGAGAGACTATATGACTTGCCTGCTATGTAGCTTGTTTATCCGTTTAACACCTGTATATTTTCTATATTCTGTATAACAAAAGCTACATTCTAGGTATCCTGGTAAGTGCTGAATGGATAACAGTGAATTCTGCTCCCTAAGCGGTTTATAGTTTGATGGAGGAGGTGAATCTCTTAAGAGGTATTCAGAGAAATCATGCCATAGTTGATTGGAATCAGAGCTGGATCTTAAGCAAGGATTTTCTAATCAAATTTGTATTTTATAAAGATTATACGGACAGTGTTATATAGGTTTTCCCTTAGCACCAAGGCCCTGAGTTCGATCCCCAGCACCGACCCCCGCCAAAAAAAAAAAAAAAAAAAAAAAACCCAAAAAACCCTGACATTCTCTACTGCTTTCGACTATTTAGAACATTTCAGATTTCAGATCTCTTTCTCCTATGGGAAGTCTTTCCTGGCACTGATAGTTTTATGTTTTTCATTCTTGTTATATGCTGTCATACCACTGTACTTTGCCTAACAACTTGTCCAAAAGAAACTTCTTGATTTCCCTTTACTGTCCCTCACAAACCTTTTCTTATTTCTAACTTCATCTCATTTAATAATAGCATCAAAGTTTCTAACCCAAGTTTCTAACAAGTCATCTTTGATTCCTCTTTCATTCTCATATTCAGTCTATCAAGTTTCACTCTGTCTTTACATATACATTAACAATATTTAAACCTCTTGCATATTTTATCCCTACTCCTCTAGACTAGACCACAATTATCTCTCACTTGCATCATTTTAGTCATTGCCTTACTGACATTCCTAATTCTACATATCTTCCTGGAATTCATTTTCCATATAGAAATCAGAAGTCTTTAAAAATGTAAGTTAGATCATGTCATTTCTCTCTTTTAAATCTTCCAATGGCCTTCCATGGTACTTAGTTTAAAATCTGAATCTTTTACCATATTACACAATGCTTCATGATTGATTTTTCAGTGATCTTACTGACTCCATCTCCTACCTATTTCTTTGTTAATTACTTGTTGTGCTTCAGCTTGTCCTTCTCTGAGGACCTTTATACTATTTTTTTTTCTTCTTTTTCTTCTGCTCTGGAATACTCTGATTCTGGATCTCTTTATGGCTGGCTTCTTCTCATCATTTTGGTCTTAGCTAAAATCAGAGAAGCCTTCTCTACCACCCAGACAAATTAGCTATCCTTGTATCTTCCACTTATCTTCTGTCACATTACTATTTATTGTGTTTTAAATAGTACATATCACTGTTTGAAGTTATCCTCTTTTTTTTTAATTTTTTTTTAATTTTTACCAAGAACATGTATTGGTACATTGTATACATAATGATCATAATCAACATGGTTATTTTGTACCTGTACATGATGTATCTTGGTTTCCTCTCTCTTCCCCTCCCCACCCTTCCATTCACCCACCCCCTCTATTTGCAACAAGTTTATTTAGGCTTTTCCATTTTTTTCCCTTTCATCTTACTTTTCTTTTAACCTTCTTCTTTATTCCCCCTTTTCCCTATCTAGTTCTCCTCTCTTTTGAATACTATCTCTTTTTGTTTAAACATAATAGCTATTATACCCCTTTGTCCTTATTTACACTTACGGTTTCTCATATCAGAGAAAAAATTCGATGTGTACTGATAAGTGTCTGATTTATTTCACTTAATAGTATGTTCTCAAGGAACATCCATTTACATACAAATGACTCTAGTTTATCCTTTTTTATGGTGGTGTAGTACTCCATGGTGTAGAAAAACCACATGTTCTTTAGCCACTCATTAGTCGTTGGGCATTTAGGCTGTTTCCAAGACTTAGCTATTACAAATTGTGCTGCTATGAGCATGGTTGTGCATATATCACTGTGATATGATGATTTTAATTCTTCTGGGAAGAATTGTTCATCCAGAACAAATCCAGAGGACAATGAAATAGAGGAAATTGGAAAACACTCAACCAAACTTTCAGAAACGATAGAAGTTAAAAAACAGATGGATGAGGTTATACAGAACATCAGATTAGAAATAATTGGCCAAGCTAAGACAGAGATGATGATCATAATGAAAGACCTGCTTAGTGAATTTAGAGTAGACAGAGATAAAAAAACAGAAGAGCTTAGAAAAACAATGGAAAATTTGACCACTCAATTTAGGAAAGAAATGGAACCCATGAAACAGATCCAAACAGATGTCCAAGAAATCAAAAACTGTCTTGAAAGTATACGCAGTCGATTAAATGAGAGTGAAGACAGAATCTCAGAACTAGAAGACAGGACTGCACTTTATGACCATGAAAAGGAAAACTTCTTAAAAATAAGTAGAGACTATGAGAAATCAATACAACAACTGCAAGATGATGCAAAGAAGAACAATATAAGATTCATTGGAGTGAAGGAAAAAAAAAGGAGACCGTGTGAAGAATCTAAGAAGATTATTCACAGACATAATGACAGAAAACTTCCCAAGCATGAGAAGAGAACTTGACATACAGATAAGTGAGGCATATAGAACCCCAATTACCCATGACCAAAGTTATCCTGCTTTCTAAATTTAAATCTTTATTCTGAGACACGATCTTTGTCTATCATTTACTGCTGTATTCTCAGGGACTGGAAGAATGCCTTGGTATGGTGGTAAATTCTGCTCAATGGCTGTTTTTAGATGAATCATACCACGCTTAGCGCTACCAATAATTTAATCCTTTGTCTGTGAATAGTATAAACTCCATAAGAGTGGGAACCATGCCTCCCTTTCTCACCATGTGTATTCAGAGTTTAGCAAATAATAGAAACTTAATAAATATTTTTTGATGGAATAAGAAATGACTAATTCACGGATTGAGAATGGATTCAGAGAGGTCAGTTTTGAGACTATTACAGTGATCAATAGGAATATAATGAGGACCTTAGCAAAAGCATTGGCAGAAAGAATGAAAAAGAAATGAGACTTATTATTATTAACAAATATTAATTGTGCAAATTGGTGAGATTCACCTTGATCTTCCCATGCATGCATGTACGTGCATTGATCATGTCCATACATCCATCTGTCTTTAACCCTCTCTTCAGTCCCTTCAGGAAATGAGAGATTTAAGAAGCACATAGAAGATATACTAGAGAAGAAACAATTCCTATTATAAAGAGTTGACAGTGAACAGGTTAGAGTAAAAGTTTGGAGGAAAGTGTGGATGATAGTACTGTTATGACGTTTGTCTAGATGTCTCCTCAAAGCCTCAAGCGTCTGTAGGTGGGGCTTTTCGAAGGTGGCTGGTTCATGGGGTATGTGATACTGGATTAGCTGCTGATTAGCATAGTTCTAGGAGTGGCTGAGTGGATTTACTAAAGGTAGAAGGACTGCTCTCGGTGTAGGTGGCAGCAATCAATAGGCTTGTATCCTGGATGGAGTATAAAGGGAAAGGGAGGCTTGCTGCTTCCCTGCCTGCTTCGCCATGGTTTGTTTCTCCTCTGTTATGCCCTTCTGCTACATTACTCTGTTGTAACCAGCTGACTATAGAGTGAAACCTCCACAAACTGTCAGCTAAAATAAATCTTTTCTCCTTTAATTTGAGTATCAGGTATTTTTCCCCAGGAATAAGGAAGTAACTAAGACAGATGCTATTTACAGAGACAAGCAAAAGCAGGTCTAAAGTACAGTGGGAGAAGAGAAAAAAGTTGGGATAAGGAGAGAGAGTGGTAAGTTTAGGTTTGACTGTTTTTTTGGGGGGAGGTTGGTGGGAATTGAACTCAGGGCCTTAGTGCTTGCTAGGCAAGTGCTCTAACACTGAGCTAAATCCCCAACCCCTAGGTTTGACTCTTGAGCTTATGATGCCTGTGGGATATCTAGCAGAAGTATTAGCATATAACATATAGAAACTCACACACACACTTTGTTGCTCATGAGAGATATCTTAGCTGGATTTATAGGCTAGAAAGACATATAGTTAGTGATATTTAGGAATTTAAAACCGTGATAGATTGTCTTATTGTCAGGACACATTCTTCCCATTCTTGCTGGCAACTCCCTATGAGTTCGTTTATGAGAGAGGGTTAAACTTTTAATCTAAAATAAATCAGCTTTAACCATTTTGATTTTCTTGGCTAATAAATTGTGACATTTAATGCCACTTCTAAGAAAAAGTTTTAAGAAAATCTTGTGATGCACCTCTTCTCTCTGTCATAAGACCAGCATGTTTCTTCAGTGGAGAATATGCAGAGGCCAGCTGCATTTGTGAACCTACAAAAGATAAAATACATGAAAAACATGCCTGTGTTATAAAGTGTTGAGATTTTGTTGTTGTATGTTGCTGCAGCAGAACCTAACAAAAAGTGATGGATACAGAGACAGAGTAGTGAGTCTCTAGAGTTGAAAATAGAAGAGGGTTAAAGATAAAAATCCTAGAAAATTTTAAAGGTGATTCTAGGGAAAGGAGCTTACAGAGAACACTAGTTAGACTCCTCTGATGGTGGGAGGTGGAGGGGAAAGGTAAAATATTAAAAACAAGGGAGAAGTCACAAGAATGACAATTAACAGTATAATATGATGCAGAAAGTTTTAATAAATAGGGATTTACAGTGTTTGTTTACTTCCTGCCCTAATTTATAACCATTAGTGACCTTATGAAGGTAGTTCCTGTTGAGTGGTTAGGGAGGCTGCTTAGTCATAGAGACAAGAGCAGAATTCATTATTCAAGTTAATCATAAATAGTACTTTCTCCATAATGACTGTTTTTAGCCTCCTCCAGATACAAACTTTCCTTCTTTGACTCCACTGCACTCATTCTGCTCTGTATTTCTGTTGCTACTCTGTTAGGGCAATTTCTGTTTTGTCATTTAGATTTTCAAATGGAAGATGAAAAAGTTCATTACTAAGTAGTAATTTTTAAAAAATTTAAAGTAACTATAAAAGACCATTGTAAGTATATAGAAGAAATGATAACTTTGAAAATGCATTTGTACTATTCAAGATATAAGAAAAATTCGGAGAATACTTGTGTATACAATGACAGGTAATCCTTTCTGAGATGTTTAAGTGTCCTAGTTACTTTCTCATCGCTGAAACACATTACCTGACACCCCCAAGTTAGAGGAGGAAGAGTTTATTTTGGCTTATAGTTTGTAGAGGTTTAAATTTATAGTTGGCTGGCTCCAAGGCAGGACAGCATGGCAGATGGGCGTGGCAGAGGAGAAGCTGCTGAGAGGGAAGAGAAGAACCCAGAAGGGAGATGGACCTGTCAAGGCTACACCCAGAAGGACCTACTTTTTCCTGCCAGATCCTGCCTCTAAGCTGCAAATCAGCCATACTTCCCCCATAATATGATCAGAAGCCCTGCCTGTGAGCACATAAGGCTTTCGGGGCACACTTTAGATCTAAGCCATAATACCAAGGGAGGTAAATATGGTTTCTTTCATTTGTGAATTGTTTACTAGATGTTGCACTATTCTTAACTCATCTTTTTGTTAGTGCCTCACTTCATCTCTTAATCCCTCATCAATGAGGTTTATTCCATCATTGAATTATCTGTTCATTCATTCTATCTCTAGTCTTAAACCAGTCAAAATTTTACCTAATTTCTGACCCCATGTCTCTTTCCCACCTCATCCTTTCTTCAGTCTCAGAGAGTAAGAGATGATGTGCTTGTTTTAACTCAAATTAGCCAGTATTCATAAAAGCTGAAAACTGAAAGCTTAATTGCTTGCTTTTAGGAAGTGTCAACATGTGCCTAAATCAAAACAACTGAGTCAAATGGGCACAAGGTGCTTCTTAGCGGGGTCGACTTGAAATCTTCCTAGTTTTGAGACTACACTTACCTACTTCATTGGGTCACCCAGAGCTGGTGTTTCATAGTCACTATAGTCACTATTCCATCTGCCATGCTTTTATAGTCACTATAAAGAGCGCAGTTCTTTTCCTTTAATACTGTTAGACAAGCTGAGAATATTATTGTGTTTAATTATTTCACTGTGGAAGAAAAGAATTACTATCATTGTAATAACTTTGTTATGATTCAGAGATCCATATTTTTAGAACTCAATTTTCTATAACAGTCTATAACCAGAAATTGAGCATAAAGACGATGTAGGCTATTAAAGTATAGTTTGTTATAAAGTGTCTGCACTCTAAGCTTTATGTAGCAAGTTAAACAGCTGCAGGAAGGCATATTTCTAGGAAAGTGACAGATGATAGCCTGACTTGTGGGACAAAGGAGAAAAATGTTTGTGTTACAATATAGTAAAATAATTGGTGATTAGGCAAGGAAAGGAGGTAACATTTATCTCACATTTGCTATGTACCAAGCGTGCTATGTTATCTCATTTGATCCTCATCACAGTCTTATAAAGTCTTATTCTTTTTTGTGTATATGAGGAAACAAAGTCACAGCAGTTGTTATAAGTTACCCCATAAAAGAGGGAAAAAAGGTCTTGAAAAATAACAGTGGCTAACAGTTGTTTTGTGGCAGGCATGACTCTAACACCATTATGCTTCTCAATACTTAATCTTCATGACAGTGTGATGAAGTGAATGTTAGTAGTGCCACAATTTTAAAGCTGTAGGTATAAAAAATATAGAGAAGTAATTTAAGTCATACAGTAACAGAAAATGGTGGAATTCGTATCCAGAAGTTCTGCTGTCAGGGCCTATTTTTTTGCCTGTTAAAACAAAATACCTCTGCCGTAATTTATGATTTTAACCCTTAATTCCTATTCTCCTTTCTAATATCCATCCTGCTTTTCTCCAGGCAGTTTCTTTACTGTAAGCATTTATTCATAAAGAGACTCTCTAGTATGCAATCTGTCTTTTTAACCATTACTCTCTGTTGATAATTGTTGACTTTTTCTTTAACACACATTATCCCCTTTAATCCAAGCAACATCCTCCAGAAATTATCGTGTTTAGGCTAAAAGCTGAGGAAGTAAAAGCTTAAAACAATAAAGTAACTTGCCTTATGTTCACATGATTAGTTAACCTGTGGCTGATCCAGAACTCAAAAGTAGATTTTGAACCACTCATTCATTGCTACTGGGAATGTAAAATGGCACAGCTGTTATGGGATGGGGTTTAACATTTTCTAATAAAATTAAACATGCAATTACTGTACATTCACACAAATTCTATATGTAAATATCCATAGCAGTTTATTTTTAATGGCTAAAATCTCAGATCAGCCCAGTTGTCTTTCTATAGGTGAACTGTTAAATAATCTGTGATACCCTCATACCAGCAAAAGTTATCAGAAGTGGAAAAAAAAAGAACTTTTGATATACACAATAACTTGGATATATTACTATGGAATTATGCTGAATGAAAAGGCCAACAACGAAAAGCTACATCATGATTCCACTTACATAACATTTTCAAATGAGAAAATTTTAGAAATTGGATGGATTATTGTTTGCCAGGGATTAGGGATAAAGGTAGGGATTGGGTGAGACGGATGGGGGTATAAAAGGGCAAGAGGATCTTTGTGTTGATTCAGCTGTTCAGTATCCTGACTATGGTGTTGGATACAGTGTGATAAAATTTTACAGAGTAGAGTTGTTATACATATACATATGCAAAGATGAGCACAAGTAAAACTAGGAAAATCTGAATAAGATCAGTAGGTATCATCAATGTTAATATCCTGGTTGTATAATTTTATAAAATATTACCACTAGGGTAAATTGTATAAATTTTACAAGATAGCAGTGATTTCTTATAACCACATGTGTACACGATTGAAACATTTTATTGAGATTTTCCATATTACTATAAATATTATTATAATATAATATAAATATTATTATAAATAAAGATATCAGCTACAAAGAATATCAGGGGATGAATAATCCTGTAGAAAAGAAAGACAAGAAGAACAACAGTTCAGTAAAAAAAAAATTACATAAAATATTGGCTCCACATGTTTGTGTATTTTTAAAAAGTTGTCTGGGTGAATATATCTAAAATATTCATGATAGTTATGTATAAACCAGGGATTCAATTTATCTTTCATTTTAATTTCCTTCACTTTATTTTCCTTTATATTTGATTATTAAATTTTCTGTTTTCTAAATTAACTTATGTTCCATAACAAACAAAAGGCACAAAATATTGATACTAGTTTAAAAAAGTAAACGAGATTTACTTCATTCTAAAAATCTTTTAAGCAGTATGTGAGGAAATAAATAACTGAACTTGGCTTTTTTTAGTATTATGTATTCGTACACTGTACTAGATGAGCGAGGACAGCAATATCTGTCTTTTTTTTAATGTTAGCAATGACCTTCAGCACATTGTAGATACTCAATGAATAACTGGTTTTATTGCTGTATTAGCTAAAATAAATTAATGCTTTCATTTCTATGACCAACATATAAAACATATCACTGAACTTTCTCACAAATTATAAATAAAAACGTCATTTGTTGTCTTTATAACAAGTACTACAAAGTAGTGACGTGTAAGCAATACCTCTACACTTAGGACCAATTCTGAACATGGTGGACATGAATGACAGTTCGTTAAAGAAGAGAAAGGGGTGGGCAGAAATTCTCCATATAATGAAAAACCATCTGTGCTTCAAAATTCATTTCAGGTGAAACCTTCCTGATTACTCTAGGTAGAATTAATCTTTCTTTCAATTACGATCTCTTCACATATCACAAAGAACTTCTAATATAGTATTTATCCCAATTGATAATACTTTCTACGAACTTTTCACTCATCCTTAGAATGCAAGTACTGAGAGACCAAGAACTATCTTCTTTGTACCTCTAGTGCCTAATTTCTATCACAGTGCCTAGAATAATGTTCATGAAAGCTCCTGAATGAATTGTATGTATCCATATTACAGAATTAAAATGTGCCAGTCTTTAAGACAGCCTTTGCCAATTTGGTGCAGACTAAGTGGTTCTTTCATTCAATAAGAAAAGAAAACTGTACAGATAAGAGGCTAAGAGAAAACAATGATGTAATTACTGGATTTTACATATTTAAGTCAATAGAATTGGATGTCTATGCATGTTTGACTTCTAGACATTAAAATTTTAAGGCCAATTATTCTGAACTAAACATAATTTTTTTTAAATATTGGCTTTCTTTCTTGACTGAATAGGTGTTACATTGTAAAAATGCAAGAATCATTTTTAGAGTGTTTTCCTGGTCAAATGTGGTACTTTTCAGTTAAATTCCCTAAAAGCTGACTGCAGTTGCATGTGTGAAATTTGCCCAGAAAACAGTATTTAATAATGAATATTATACTTTGACAACTCTGTCCCATTTACAACCCAACTCAGTGACATGAAGTTAAATTTGAATTACCAAGAAAATATTTTGGGAGTTCTAAACAATACTTAGAATTGTTAAAACTTGCTTTTTACAGTTTAGCTCATAGTACATCATGAACATCTCTCTACATTATGAAAGTTTTAAAAATTGGATTTCTAATGGATTCAGAATATTATGTTCAATAGCTATATAATGACTTTCATAACTAGACTGCTATTATAGATTAATTAGATTTTTCCAATTTTATCGTACTAAAATGATATAATAATCAACATTCTCAACTATTTATTTTCCCCCTCTTTTGAATTTTTTTGTTGATACATGTTATAGAAAGTAGGATTAGAGGGTCGGAAGGTATAGATATTTTCATAGCTCTTATAATGCCCTGACAAGTTATAGTCCAAAATACTTTTCTCAGTGTAAAGTGTTACACACTAATGTATAAGTACACTAATTTTACCGTAACCTCAAAAAACATTGGGTATTAATATTTAAATACTATTTATAATATGTATTTCTTTTATGGTAAAATTTGCATTGATATCCTTGTTCTTTTATCTTTTGATACCTCTGCTGTTTTAATATGGAGTATTTAAATGAACTCTCTGGAAATCATATAAGCTTTTTGTAGTTTATGGAATATGTAGTTTCTAACTCCATTGCTTTCCTTTTGTTTTTGAATTGTTTTAAGTAGTGAGTTTTCAAATTATATATAAGTATTTTGTGAGATCCTCTGCTTCAATACTTAGAAAATTAACATTCATCAAAAGACCTAGACATAGTCTATTTTGTTTTCTACAGTTATACTTATGGAAATAATTACACTTACACGCTTTTTTCTGGTTTATGAGGTAAAGGATGAATTTATCTGTTTTTTTTGTTGTGCTCTAAAAGAACCAGTGGATACAGGCAGTCATGGAAACTCTCTTAATCATTTCAGGCTGCTATCATGGGATACTATATAGTGGGTGGCTTCAGCAACTGAAATTTATTTAACATAGTTCTGAAGGCTGGGGCTTCTAAGGTTAGGGTGTCTGTAGATGCAGTATGTGGTGAGGGCACTCTTCTTGGTGTGTAGAGGGTTGTTTTCTTCTTGTATTTCCGTATCATGGAGAGGAAAGGGAAGCAGACTTTCGTGTCTCTTTCTTATGAGGGTACTAATTCTACTCATGAGAAACCCACTCTCAAGACCTAGTTACTTCCCACAGGCTCCACTTCCTAACACTATCTCATGGGAGGCTAAGACCTCAGCGTATGAACTTCAAGGGGATAGAAACATTTACCATAACAGAAATAAATAAATGAGCAGCATAATATGTGGAGCAAATATGGGTTATGGAGTTGGTTACTTATGAATTTGCATGTTTATTCCTTCCCTTAATACTTGGTCTTGGGTAAGTTTCTTGTCTTCCCTCAGTTCCTATTTTCTCATTTGCAAATAGGAATAGTAATAGTATCTATCTCAAAATTGTTGTAATATATATTTGTAAAGCACTTAATACAGTGCCTGGTGTGTGGTAAGCACTCAGTAGATGCCAGCTATTTTTATTATTACTATTACTGTTATTATCAGCATGCTTATTATCTAAGGCATTGTACTAGTTGTTTTAGCAAAACTTAGATCCTTTGGAGGAGATAAGTAACTTGTGATTAAGCAAGTAATCAATATTATGTGAGCAATATAAATGTTTATAAAAACTAAAGGAATGAGAGACTATATCTAATTAGTGAAACAGAGTTGCTTTTGAGCACAATTCAGTGTTGGGAGAGTGAACTAAAGGGTTTCTACTTGGAGTTAGCACCATGAACAAAAGAAAAAAATACTGTCAGTTTGTGTGGAATTTAGGGAGTAAGAAGATTTTGGCAAATATGTTTGGGAGTTGAGATTGTGATCAGATTTCATGAGGACTTGAATGTGAAGTCAGTGTCATTAAGATTATCGTAGAAAGTGTATTTGTACTAACTTTGACAGTTTTGAGTGGCAGCATCCTGTGCTACAAGTATCGGGTAAATTGTAAGTTATTTTAGGGAAGAGACTATATTTAATTTTTATTTTTCATAATTTATTATTTTATTTTTGACTTTTTGTTTTGAAATAGTTTAAGACTTACAGAATAGTTGCAAAAATAGATCATGATGTTCTTATGTATCTTCATCTTTATTCCCAAGACCTTTACATTTTACGTCATTATACATAAGCTTTTTTTCTTGAACTGTTTGGTAATTATCAATATCATTGTTCTTAGCACTTAAATTCTTCAATATGCACTATACCTCTTAAAAACAAAGCACTTTCTAACATATCCACAGTATGAGTACCAAAATTAAAAAAATTAGCATTGATTATTTAATTCATATACTTTAAATTTTGCCAATTAGTCTACTAATACCAACCCAAAGGGAAAAACGTCTTTGTTTAGGATCTAACCCAGGGTCATATTTTCCATTCAGTTGTCAAGTCTATTTTCCTTAGTCTGGAGTAGTTCTTTGTTTTTCATGACCTTTTTTGAAGCATACAAGCCAATTTATTTTTATCGAATTCTTTCAATTTTGATTTGTCTGATCTTTTCTCACGATTAGATTTAAATTATTCATTTTTGACAAGAATATAGCAAAAACAATACGTATCTTTCTCTGTGCATCAGATCAGGACACACATGGGATGTATTTGTACTATTACTGATGATGTCAGTATTGATCAGTTGGTTAAAATGGTGTCTTTCAGGTTTTGCCACCGTTAAGTTGCTATTTTCCCTCTGTGGCTAATACTCTGTGAAGGGTTCTCTAAAAATATATATCTCAGTTCTGATCAAATTTCACCTATCAGGTTTAGCATCCATTGGTTGTTCTTGCCTGAAACAATTATTATTATAGAAGTTCAAGTGGTGATTTTTCTAATTCCATCTTTCCTTTTATGTACATTAGTTGGTGTTCTATTGTGCAAAAAATTTCACTCTTTCTTCTACTTATTATGTATGCAATTGTGGCTTATTATTTTATTCTGTTATTTAATCCATTATTATTTATTTTTTATGCTCAGTTCCAGATTTGAATACCAAAACTCCCTTCAAATAGTGTCATATACCCTTTAGACATGTCTATGTCATTATTTGAGCGTTTATTTTCTGTCACAGCACCATGTTCCAGGTAGGCCTGTTTTATAACACAGGACAAAGATACAGATATTTTGTATTCTTCAGTGTTTTGCATCTAGTCAGTGCTGAATTAATACTTTATAAGTGAATGAATGGATAATGACTTACATAAATTACAGGTGCTCAAATTAATGAACTATTTTTCTTTCTTTGTGTTTTTATGTAGTAATCTAATCACTCAGTACAGACTGGGTCAAGAAAGTGCTTCTATAGACTTTTATTTTCAGAAAAAGTAAAATAATTTTAATGAAGTATAAGATAAGAAATCTACTCATTTAATATTCAATTTTAAATTATTTATTGGAGCCTATTATATCCAAAATATTTTATTTGGCACTAAAAATACAACAATGAACAAAACCAATAGCGTTTGACCTTATGGAACTTGCAGTCTACAATTAATAAATAGGTTGGTGCAGAAATACTTATAAATGTCCAAGTTCAGCCTTTAGTTTCTTCTGTTTTCCTTTGTTGTGAGTCTATCAACAAAGATCTGAGAAGTCAGTGAAAAATATACGTTTTAAAGCCTCTGCTCTATAAATAGTTATTTTAGGGCCTTATTTTGAATTGGAACTTCAAAAATGTATAAGAAATTCCTCTCCTACTGTCCTGAAATTTACCAACTAGTTTCATAAGACAAACCTAGTAGTGGAATATGATAGAAAGAGTATAGGCCTTAGGATTAAAAAAAAAAAATCAAGATTTGAATCTTAAATCTGCTTCTTTATAGCTTGTCAACTTCAAGTAAATTACTGAAAACTCTCTGAGATTAATGATATCTAGTGCCTCACTCTCTGTGAGAGAATATATATACATATATATAAAATACACATACTTACACAGGAGAATAATAATATTTAATTCCTGGGATTTATTTCAGTTAGTTGCTTTCAGCCTCAGGTAACAGAAAATCCAATGGAAATTGGTTTTAACACCAAGGAAATATATTGACTTGCCTGTCTGGACATCACTAAGGCAGGTTGCAGATTTGTTTTATTTAGTGAGTCAAGCATGTTATCAGGACTCCAGGTGCCTTTTGTCTCACCTTCCCGCCATCCATAGTGTTGTTTCGTCCTATGGTTGTTCCTCTTCATGGTCTGGTCCACTAGCTATCAGAGCAGTGGGGCTACACACTTTTCTGTTTCATCCAACAGGAAAGAAAGGCTGCCTTTCAGCAGCTGATGATCAAAAATTATCTCCTTCAGTCCTTCTGAGCTATTTTAGATCATATGCTCATCCCATACTAAAAAATGTCTTCAGGGAAGTAACAGGAATGATTTTCTTGGCCTGAAAAAGGGGATAAGACATGTTGATTTAGGATAATCCAAGCTCAGATCGACCTTGAGTTCTGTTACCTAGTATGCTTTGGTACTACACAGTGGGAAGGATGGAATAGATTTGGGGAGGAGTCTTTTTGTTTTAGCCTTGAAATATTTAAATTTTAATAAATTTATACTACAGTCAGAGATATAGACATGGAGGCCTTTTTCTTGTGTATAGCAGTATGAATGAGCAATTGCTTTGTATCATTTATCCTTCTTAAATGATTTTAATTAGAGCTGTCTTTTGTGTTAGAATTCTCATATTCCTATCTGGATATTTCTTCTATGAAGCTGAAATCAGTATTTTCTTTAACACCACTTTTCAGTCCCACCAACTAAAGAACAGATTTGTCGCTTATCATTTTACAGATATATCTATTGACAGAATAATTATCAGTTTCCCATGCTTAAGATGTGATGTATGCACATGACTGAATGGTACTGACCATCACACTTAGGTGCAATTTGCAGCACCCATACATTACAGATAGTGAAATTGTTAATGACATCAAAGGACTTACGTTGCTGTACCATTTAAAAAAGAGAGGCAAGGCTAATATTTCAACAGATATGACATTTTAAAATTCCACACAGTAAACTTGGAGTCAAATGCAGTTTGAGAATTCATTTTTTCCACTAATAAATACCCTCATTTATAATGTCCATGTTTTATATTGCAGGACCCTCATAGTCTACTCTTGTTATCTCAGGGTCCAGCTAAATGCCACTTTATTCTTTTCATTTCCAAGTTTTTTCTTCCTCTCATTCTATAGTTCTTCTTTTAATTTGTCCCTTTTCTCTTTAATTTTCTGCAGAAGCCCACCCCACATACTACAATGTATCAATCATGTCATTTCTTTCTCTTCTTTCCTACTGTTAATTGCCCTTTGATTCTCTTTAGATTTCTACTTTTCTGTGTTCTGTTCCTCTTAACTCCTTTGCTTTCACTCTCCTTCCATTTTCTCTCTTTCCAGTGGGATAAATAATCTTTGCCCTCCTGCCAGGTCCACTGACTATAAAAATTTGGTTCTGCTAGGAAACCTGCTACGGCTTTATTTTCTTCAGACTGAAGCTTCTCTCAGCTGAAGCCGAAAGTGCCAATAATGAGCATCAACCTGTTCCAAATGATTGTGGCTTGCTGTTTTAGTTTTTATAATCACTGCCATTAAAGTATGAGAAAATCTAAGACAGATTCTTTTCAGCTAGGTTAGGAATCCCTTTCCTGTAGCACAGTTCTTACTATATGATAGTGTAACTCTTTCTTTGATTGTGAGCTTCTTGAGGGCTGAGACTATATTTTCTTAAACTACATTTTCAGCATTACCACAGTGCATTTTAGGACAAATACTTATTCATTAAACACACATTAAGCAGAGCTGCCAGTGGGCAGTTGTCATGTTTGTACTACACAATCCTAGGGGACACCACTAATATCACACACAGTTTAAATTTGTATTTTAATTACAATTTTTTGGCAGATGGTAGTAAAGTATCTAGTTATAAAAAAATCATTATATTATGACAATTTCTAAACAGATGAAAGTAAATTCTCCTAAGGAAGGGGTATCTTTCTTAAGCTTATTCAAAAGTACCTTATGGACTACTGGCAGTCCTGATTTATAAGTAATTTACACTTGTTAATATTCCATTTCATGAAGATTGCATTTTCTGTATCTTGCTCAAGGCAGCTCTTTAACTTTTAAGATTAAATGAAGCGTATCTTTAATATAAAAAATGAAGTTCTGATTCTCACGGTGAGAGAAAAATGCCTCTTCTACCTTGTTCTTTTTTATATACAACTTTGTTTTTATTAACTTACCAACTTCTCACTCCTGTGTAATGTGTCACCCAATGTGTAGTAGTAATTTATTTGAGCATATCCATATTAATGCTGCTGAGAATGAAAGGTGCAAATGCTCCATACTAGCAAGGGCAAACCTTTTAGAGCTTTCAGTTATACAAACAGCTCAATGTGGCATGTGTGCTGTAGGTTTACCTGCACTGCTGTATACCATTCCATACCCAAACATATACCTATCCACGTAAACAGTCCTACCCAGCATCAAGTTGTACCTTTTGGCTCCATGGTAGAATCTTGTTATATTACATCACAGTTGCCATCCAATTTAGTATGTGTTTAATTGTGCAGCTCCATACATCCAGTAATAAGAGTGAACAATAATTATTGATTACTTTCTATGTACATATTAGACATTAGACACTGTTCTAAGAGATTTAGGTACTCTTCTTGTTTCCCTTTTGTAGACAGGAAAACCTTGGCGTGGAGAATTTAAATAATTTGCTGAAGTTAAGATAACTGTGGCAGAATCAGAGCTGAAGCCCAACACTCAGTATTTATTTTTAAAGACTACATGTTGCACCCTGTTGACATTATTCTTGATAACCTTAATCAGAACTGTGGAAAGTAGTTTCAGTATCTTTATCATATAAGCAGGACTACACTATAAATGTTAAAACATTTTTCTTCAAAGTCTATCTAACTGCTTACTCTTTGGCGATTTCTTATCTGTATCCATTTTTTCTCCCTTCAGTACAACACTTGCATTAGTAATAACAGCAAACACTTATATAACAATCATAACCAGACTGTGTGGCTATTAATTAATATTTCCCATTTTAGAGAGGAGAAACTGCCCAAAGTCATACAACTAAAGTAGCTCAGGGAGCCTCTAAATCCAGGTAGTTGGGTACAGATTCCAAGTGCTTGAATTAACCATTGTATTTTGTGTGAACCACATTCTATACAGTTTGGGACTCAGAAGGTCTAGAGCAATGATGGTGAACCTTTTAGAGCTTTTAGTGTTACAAAGAGCCCGCTGTAGCATTCGTGCCATAGGTTCACCATCACAACCTAGAATATTTTCTTTTCTCTTTGTATTCGGGGGCAAGTCATGCTGTATCCTAGTTTCCTCATCTGTAAAATAAGAAATTTGACTTTAGGTCAAATATACACTTTAGGTGGTGTGTATATTCAAAACAGTCAGTTTATGAATAGTAAAAAGTTATGGCATCATCACACATATATATATAAGCCTTCTTGACCAATAAACTATTAGTGCAACTTTGAACAGCATTCAATTTCTCAAATACTCAAGTTTTAAAATAATATTCAATTTTCTTTGTAAAATAATAATTCCTCTTCCTTCTCAAGTCCTTGTTTGTAAGAGCTCACTAAGAAACAGGTATGGAGAGTTAGCTCAGTGGTAGAGAGCTTGCATAGCAAGTGTAAAACCCAAGTTTGATCCCCAGCATCCTCCAAAAGAAACAGATATGATGCTATCAAAGATTTCTGTAAATATTATATATCAGATCTCTTATTTCATGAGTAATATGATATTTATTATAAAATTTTAAAAACTGAAAGGTATACAAGGAAAATAAAAATGTGTAACTTTTACCATTCAGAAATAATCAGTATTAACATTGTCAATGTTACTTCCTTTTACGGATATATAGAAGTGGCCGTCAGTGCCTCGCCTTTGTCTCTCAGGCTGTCTCAGTGTGCTCCAGAAGATTTCCAATAGCCTGTGTGTGCCTTCTTTTTATGCCTGAGGGCTTTTTCAAGAACCACAGAAGGCCATTCTGCTCATGAAGGGCAAGAACAGGCTGAAAGTGCTTGGAAATATGTACTGTACCTCTCAGGAGCCACCTGGCACCCCTGAATGACCTGTCATGAAGTGCAAATTGTCTGTCTGTCTTGCTCCATGGCCGGGACAGTTCTGTGTTCTAGCTTGATTCCCAGTTTCCTGTGTAATTAAGCACTAGTTGTCCACCACTGTGGCTGTTTGTCTACATATCCTTTATAGGTTGCCTTTCCATGTCTGTGCGGGTTCCTGACTCCTCTGATGTTCTAGTTTTTCCGTAATAAAAAGTGATTTCCTGGCCTGTATTTAAGGGAAGTCCAATGTAAGACACAATGGAACAGGGTCTGACACGTATGTAGTAGTTGATCAATACATGTTTTTTGACTCTTATTTTATATAGGAGAAAATGTAGGCTTAGGCCACTTTAACATAGGAGGAAAACTTGGGCTTGTATGTAGTTGAGGCAGGATTTGAACTCATTTTTGATGCCAAAGCTTGAGCTTTAAGCTTTATTCTTTAAGGAGGAATAGCAATTCTTCTATTTTTCTTCGTAGCTCTTAATGCTATCTCTTATAATATCTATTTCATTTTTTATAATTGTTTCTTAGACCAGAATATGAATTCTCTAAGAGGAGAAATTTTTGTTTTATTCACCTTACTGGGTTTCTGGTGCCCAGAACAGTGGCCTTGATAAATATCTGTTGAAGAATGAATGAATAGAAATCATGCTAATTAATGTTATTAGTCTTCTTATACAGTAGTTTTTCTGAATCTCAGCATTTTTTTCATCGCTCTCACTAGTCATAGTATGTTTATAGCTTAGCTACTAAAATTGTAATTGGGTCTTCTGTCTCAGCAACATGATGACACATCACAGCACCTGCTTGACCTTAAGAAGATTCAGTTTTTATAGGTTGTCCAGTGCATTTGTGTGTGCTTTAAGTGTCCTAATTTGTTTTGGGTTTGAAGAATTCCTTTGAGAATTTCCTGCTTCCCATTTTCATGCTGACTCTTAGATTGTCACATGCAGTTTGACTCCCTCTTTCAGTGATGTTTATTTCAACTTACACAGACACCGTTTTTTTTTTTTTGTTTTTTTTTTTAGTTCTTTTTTTCTCTTACTCTTTCTGTCAGAAGGGATTTATTACACTTTCATCTGGCTTCTCATCCCCCATCATACACATTTCTACGTAACTGTGTGATAGTCTCATGAACAAGTTTCCCATTCAGATCTGAGGTTTGACACTTTATAAATGCCACATAACTCTATAACTGAAGAATACATTGTGTCGGAACTCAGTGTTGCCTATGGCCTATGAGCTACAATTTACTGTTGTAAGTAGATGATAACTGTTGACCTAAAATGAGTATATCCAATTTAGTTTTTTTCCCATGAAAATGAAATGCACTTGGATCATTTAAATCTGTACTATGGTAGTACTTCTTAATAATTTAATTTTAAATTATACTTTTGGTTCTATTTTCTTCATGAACCTTTTTCAAATTTGCTAAACATGATTTTAAATCTGCAGGTACAATCTTGGATTAAGTCTTTTTCTTCTCCTTTTTGTAGTTATCATAACTAATTGTTCAGTATTGTGGAATGGTGAAAGATGTGGGCTGTGTATTCCGGTAAATTGTATTTGAAACTATTATTTTCAGTGATTAGCTTTGTAACCTGTTTCCTTATCTGTAAAATGGAAATAATAATTATTCCTACTTAATCAAGTTGTTATTAGAGGTAAGTAACCCCTAGCATATTGTCTGGGAAATGGTAAGTATTTAATACATATTAACTGTGTGTGTGTATATATCTGTATCTATCTATCATCTGTCTGTCTATCTATCTATCTATATCTTGCTGTTTAGAGCTAATCTGCATTCTCTTCTCCTTTCTCCATGGAAACTTTAATTTTCTGCTATGCTCTTTAGTGGTTTTTAATTTTCTAACTATTATTAGGTGGAATTGTTATTAAACAAATAACTTACAGAGGACAAAGTATTATGCATAGGGACTTTTTGGTCATGCTGTACATTTTCTTTATTAGTTGCTCATTCCTCAGAGACTGTTACTTCTTTATATGTTAGATTCATAGAGTCACAGAGTGTTACAGTATCCTATTTAAATCACTCATTTTACAAAATTAATCATTAAAATCTGGCATGTAAGTGCAGAGCTGGGACTAACTAGTCTAATGATACAGATGAGTGCTACCCCATACAACCAGTCTGGCTTCATACTCAATACTCAGAGAATGCTCAGTACCTGGTCAAAAAGAAGGTCATTGAGCACGTTTTAAAAATTCATTATGTTAGCCATTGTTTTCCCTTTTCTCCATTTTTTTGTCTGCCTGGAGAGAAAAATACAATTTCTATAGCATTTTGAAGGACTTTCTAGGAACTTCTGACTGTTGGAGGATCTCTTTACAATCCTCATAGGGTAAATTTGAGTGTTGAAACTATGTATTAAGAGTTTTTTTTCCTATTCACACTCTCTTAGACATGCCTCAGTTACTGTGTAATACTCTCTAATATAACACATAGAGTGACCACTGAAAATATGGAGTTAAGAGTCTGCATGCTGTATTAGTCACTTTCCCATCACAGAAACATAATATCTGACCTATACAATTTAAAGGAGGAAAGGTTTATTTGGCTCACAGTATCCAGTGGGTTCAGTCCATGGTTGATGGCTCTAAGGCACAAACAGCATGGTAGAAGAACATGACAGAGGAAAGCTACTTACCCTATAGACCCTGGGAGACACAAAGGGAAGGGAAGAGCCCAGAACTGGGTCACCCTCAGTGACCCAGCCTTCTGACTAGGTCCTAACTCTTAATAGCATATAAACTCATCAATGGATTGGTCTACTGATGAGTATAGTACTCCCATGATACATTGCCTTTTGAAAACCCCACCTGTGAACAATGAGACTTTTGGGGGATGTTTCAAATCTAAACCATAAAACATGTTATACTGAAAAGAACGTCTTGATACAGACTATACATGCTGACATTTGAACATAATATCTCTGCTGAGATCACGTTGACAGTGCTGATGTTCTCTACTTTTGCCACTCTTCTCTTGGTTTTATAAGTTTTCTTTATCTTCCTTTGAATAGGTTCCATCTTGCATTCTGACACATTGTGAACTTCTGTATTGTAGCACCCTTGTCACAGGTTTGCAGTTATCTCTTATTTGTCTGTGAACCCCATTTTTTTATGGTTTAGTACTAAAATCTTCCTCAAAATTCTCATATGTGTGGATGTGACTGGGCCCCGGGGTCACAGTAGTCATCACTAGATTTGCCCACTGATGGGTTTAGTGGTTTAGCTGGTGGGATCTTGTTGAGGGTGGGTCACTGGGGACATGACCTGGAGGGGTATATTCTTGTCCCCAGCTCCTCTCTTCAGTCTCCCTGTCAACTTTCCTGGCTGCCACGGGTTAAGCACTTTTTCCTCTGCATTGCCCCTCTGTCATCCTGTTTCTGCCTTGGAGCCAGATGACCACGGACTGAAACTGTGAGCCAAAATAAACCTCTACACCTTCAAACTGTAGATGTTAGGTATTTTGACCCAGCCACAGGAAAGTAACTAAGATACCATTAGACAGCAATCTTCATGCAGAAATTCTGTCACATTGATCTTTGTGTTGCTCCTTCCTGGCACTGCAAATGATTCGTTCATAACAGATGATCAGTTATAACGAATAATCAGAATAGTTAGGTAATTTGAAACAAGTAAATTATTACTCTTTTCCAGTCTCTTTTGTTGGCTTTTCTTTTTAAATTCATTCAATGGTAGCATTTCCAATGCCCACATCTTTGGTTGTCTTCTGATTTAGCCTCTGTGTACTTCTTTCTACTGCAGTCTGTCTTCCAAGTGTCCATTAGGGGAATCTTACCCCAAAACAAATAGGGTCATGCCATCATATTGTATAAAGATTTCCACTAGCTCTTATTTCTGCCTTTCAGAAGATAATGTTAACCTGCTTCTACAGCTGCATTTCCCTTAAACTTCTCACAAAAATGCTAAACTCCACTCTTCAAAGCCAGTTCATTTGCGCACTATTCCTTTACCTTATTGTCCTATTTGCCTGTTTGTCCTTCTCAGCTTTCTCTACCCAGCTTAAGTGTTACTCTTCTGTGAAGCGTTCCTTAAACATTCTAGCACTCTTCTTTACTAGCACTTTTTTCACTTGCATGTTTGTGTATCTTTCTCACCCTAGATTGTGAGAATATGGAAATTGATTTATTCTGCCCTTGAATAGCTGGACTTTAATTGGTGATTCATTCTTGCTCAATTAAATGTCTTGAGTTAATAAAATAATGATTGAATGTTGTTTAGATTTTCTCAGCTTTTTGAGAGCTTAAGAATTATTTTTACCATCTCTAGTGCTAAGCCAGTGATGTTCACACATTTCATTGTGTTTCAGCAGGGTCAGGGACTGACATCTGTTGCAGATGGCATGGACACCAGTGTTGTCTTTTGCTGCTACTCGCCCGCTGTGTGTTGCTTTAGCTTCCAGAGCTTCACTCTGTTCATCTGAAATTGCCTATTGCCATGCCCACTGGTTTGGAAAGTTTTTGATGACTGAATGCTTTTTAATCAGACTTCTTTCATTTATTTTTTTAAATTGGGAAGTAAAAATTATATATTTTTATGCTGTACAATGTGATGTTTTGATGTAGGTATACGTTGTGCAAAGGCCACATCAAGTTAATTAATATGTATTACCTCATTTATTATTTTTTTTTATTTTAAACCAAGAGCATGTATTGGTACATTCTGCATACATTGATCACATTCATTACATTTATTCTGTACCTGTACATGGTGCATCTTGGCTCTCCCCCTCTCCCCCGCCCCTCCCCTCTCCTCCCTCCCCCCCTATTTATATCAGGTTCATTCATCATTTTCCATATTTTCCCTTTCCCCTCTCTTTCCCCTGTTGCCTTTCTGCTTTTCCCCTTCTTTCTTTCTAGCACTCCTCTCCTCTGCTCACCATCCTCCCATTATATAATATCTATTACACCTCTTTGTCCTTATTTACAGTTATGGTCTCTCATATCAGAGAAACAATTCGATGTGTGCTCATGAGTGTCCGATTTATTTCACTTAAGAGTATGTTCTCAAGAAACATCCATTTATATATGAATGACTCTAGTTTATCCTTTTTTATGGCAGTGTAGTACTCCATTGTGTAGAAAAACC
>PVJO010021278.1:0-30233 GCA_004026905.1 Hystrix cristata | reverse complement strand
TAGGAGAGAAAGCAAGGATAAGACAGGATTAGGAAACGGGGGAAGGAGAGAGACAGACAGACAGACGGGGGGCGATCTAGAATTCATTCTTCACAAAAATCCCTTGAAATATATTATTAGATTTTTTTAATTCTACAAAGTTTCCCAAGATTCTCAGAGTTCATCCTTCCATGTGAGACTGAGTTTGGATAACACGGACGATAAGAAAAGCATAGCAGTAAATGACCTCATCACGCGGGTCACACCTGGTGAATTTTGGAACCCATAACAAAACGATTTCCTTTCTCTTTTCTACCACATGCTTTTCAGACCTTATTTCCTAGATCACAGTTCACAGATGCCACAATTCTGAGTTTTCTAGGGGTCAGTAATTCCGGGCCTTGCAGTTCTCAAATACTTTTCCAGAAGAGCTCTGATCACTCTCCATGGGAGAACACCTCATTCATCACCCATCCTTCCGTTACTTCCTTCGTGACTTCCTTTTCACTGTGTCTCTCCTGAGCTGCTGAATTATGGCTTGCCTCCTTCCCAAGAAGTGCCATTCTCATTAAAACAGACTCCTGTTGATACCTTTCTGTCAACTCCAGCAGGGATGCCAGCGGCTCAAGGCGCCGGCTCACCTGCGCTTTCCTCTTTAACTGTAATTCAAATGCTTGTCAGGCAAACATCAAGAAAAAGAGTTTATTATGAAAGCAACACTCTTATCAGCACTATTTGATTATGTAAGTTCTAATGGAGAAATGACCTACTTTTATTCTTCCCAACATTGAATCTCATAATTAAATATAGTTCTTGATATGATATAAACTGCTTTCTATAAAAGCAGCCAAAAATATTTAATGCAATGGTCATAGTGAATAACAATGAAAATAAATACCTTAGGGGACCTCAGTTTTGACTTCTGCCTACAGAGCGAACAGGAGGCACATAGTGAGAACGGATGAGAAACTTGAGTCTATCTGGTAAAGAAGTAAGGAAAGCTCAAAGAGATCAATGTTGAGGATCTCTGTTGCTTTAAGGGTTCCACACATTTTGATTTTCTTCTGTTTCTTTTGGGATGCAAGAGTCAAATCCTTAACCGAAGGCCACCAGAGGCTTCCAGGATGAGTGGGGATGTAACGCCAATAGCACGACAACCACTAGACAGCTGTGTGCCAGATGATTGCCTGGATTTCACTGTCAGGTTTCCATCGATATCACAGAGCAGATAACATAGTAGATGTTACCATGCGCAAACTTGAAAACCGGAACCATATGTTCTTCCCTGCTACAGAGTCACAACAAAAATCAAGAGTTTCTTTAAAAGACTTGCCTGAGTATTTTTACTTATCTTTTTTTTTTTTTTTAAGTTGGAGAGAGAGTGTTATGCTGCAAGCAAGGCCAATGTTCAGAATACTGCAGCAGCCATCTGCTGCACATCTTGATTCACTCATCTTGCATGTGTATCTTAGGTCAAGGGTAAAACTCTCCTCACCTTTACTGTAACAACCTCTCTAGTAGCTTGATTACTGCTTCTCTCATCGTTACTTCTGTGTCTTCCAGACAGGGTAATACTTGTTGCACCTACAAACCGCTGTACACCGCGAGTCATGTCAGGAACTCAGCCAAGTTAATTATACCTCTTGGGCCTAAGGATTTAGTTTTGTTTGCATGTTTTTCCCTAAGACAATGAATATATCAATTTCATTATTGCATGAGTTGAAAATGATTTCTCAAGTGAAAAGCTTTGATCAATTCCTAGCTCACATGAAGTACAAAAGAAAAGTTACTTACCTCAGTCTCTCAGCTTCCCACATATCTTTACCTGTGTGGGTTATATTCTGGCACTATCTTACCTAAAAAGCCAAGGTTAAGATGCTTCTCCTCTGTTACATCCTTACCAGCTGTGAAAATTATTCTTATAGCATTCAACCGGTTGAGCTATAACTGTCTATTCATTGCTGTATTCTCCCTAAAAATTGTATGTTTTACAAAGCCGAGGGCCTGCCATTCTGCCTTCATGGGCCCAAAGTTTGGTTTAATGTATAAATTTGTGCTCAATAAATATTACTTATATATTATGCCTTGCAACACTTAGTTGAATATATCAAATGATCTAAAATATGTCAAATGATCTGAAATATTTTATCATTATTATCAAGAAAGATTAGGTTAATGCTCTTGTAGACTCACATAAGTTCTATGATAAGAAAAAAACAGATTTGCTACATAAAAACAAAAGTAAGGATTTTTTTAAAAAAATAAAATTTAAAAACCACATATATACCCTTTCCATGTCATTATGTTATTCTTCATTAAAATTTCATTTAAGGGCTGGACATGGTGGAGCACACATGTAATCGCAGCAGTCAGGAGACTGAGGCAGGTGGATGACTGTGGGTTCAAGGTCAGTTTGGGCTACAGAGTGAGTTCAAGTCCAGCCTAAACTACATAACAAGACTCTGTCTCAAAAAAATAAAATAAAATAAAAAAGATTAAAGAAAATTTCATTCAGGAACTATAATTTAAACACCTTAACAACCAAAGGTAGATTTAGATCAGTAAAGTACATGCTAGATTAAAATATTACATACATAATTTACAAAAGAATTACACGTGTATTTTCTTGATCGATAAATAGGTAAATATTAAACATTTCATCCATTTCCATAGCATGTCAATTCAGTATAGTCTTACTGTACAAGTATAAACACATAAGTTTTGTTCTTGTAAAAAGATCACAAAATAGAACTGGTAGACGTAATACACATGGGTAAAACCATATGTATTCTGTATCTAAGGCACTGATCTTAATAGCTTTAGGAAAGACTGATGATTTATTCACTCTTGATGTTTTCAAGAAAGGTTTAAAATGAAGGAAGAGTTCAATGATTCATGACTGCATTTGGTTCCTCACATTCGGTTTTGAATTGTTACCTGATGGCAAATACTTTCTGAATAAAATCATTGACAAGTGTGTGTAGAATATGTGGCAGAAATTCTAGATTTGAGCAATTGAGGCGATATACTAATCCACTTCTGATAAAATCTACTCTGTAAATCTCCTCAGAATTAACAAAAATAACTATGTCAGCACTCTGGAAACACTACAAAGGTAAGAAAAGATCTCGAAGGTACTCATACATGAAAAATTAAAGAATGGTGAAGAACAACAGGAGCTAGTGGTGTTTCTGCTTTGGAATTCTCCTACTCGACTTCCACTACTGCACAGAGGTTAAACCAGAGTCAAGGCATGCCCAGAAGACTCGCATCATTTCTGTCAAGCTGAATGAGGCTGCGATGCCCACTGGGCCTATCAACATGGTCAACAGAAATTTTAAAAACGATTTCCAAGCCTGATGCTGCAATTTCAGAGAAAGTACACCCTGACTGAGGATGTGCATACATATAATTTAAAATTGGTCGCTTTCAAACTAGCCCTATTGGGTATCCAGTCTTGAGGTCTCATACATGAACACAGGACCCAGCAAAAAAAGAAATGTCAAAAAGTCTTGAAACAGCCTGAAATTTGAATGCGATCTACAGCACATGTAAGTATATGCAGAGGATCAAAAGGTTACTGCACTCAGTTGACTGGATATGTGATCAGTCTTGGATTATTAAAGGGCCCAAGACACAGGAGAAAACCCTATTAAACTAGACATAAAAAGTAAAATTTAAGAATTACAGAAATTAAAAAAATGTATGTGTAGGAGTTGGGGATTTAGCTCAGTGGTAGAGTGCTTGCCCAGGAAGTGCAAGGCCCTGAGTTCAATTCCCAGCATCCCTCCAAAAAATGTATATGTATATATGAGAAGAGATTACATAACAAATACCATAGAGAAGATAAACCTCACAGATTTAATTCAAGATAATCATTGAAAAATTTAAGACACAAACAAAAAATATCAATGGTAATAAGCTTCAGAAGATAAAAACCAGGAATCTAGTACTGCCACAGTATGTTTTGTAAACTAATTTTCAACAGGAATTTATGAGACAAATAAAGAAACAGAAAAGAATGAGTCATATTAGAGGGGAAGAACCAGTCAATA
Organism: Hystrix cristata; assembly: GCA_004026905.1. Taxonomy (NCBI): domain Eukaryota; kingdom Metazoa; phylum Chordata; class Mammalia; order Rodentia; family Hystricidae; genus Hystrix; species Hystrix cristata. The sequence goes on along the minus strand of PVJO010021278.1, from coordinate 26,199 downwards.
GAAACTGCTTATTAGAGTTCACAGCTATTTGTTTTAGCAGACAAATGCTTCAAATTATTTATTTATTTATTTGCTTCAAATTATTTTCATGAATGTGGCCAAAGAACTGAAAAGCACATGGTTAAATATTGCAATGAGTGTAAAAATAATACACTGGAAATGAGGACTCTCTAGAAAGAAACAGAATACACACATATACACAGATGGAAAGGGCAAATCTAGAGTTAAAAATTTCAAAAAATTGAAATGAATATTCACTAGAAATGTCTCACAGTGGAATACGGTTGGCAGGATCAAAAATCAGCAAATTCAAGGACAGGTCAATAGAAATTATCCAATTTGAAGAATAGTGAGTAAAACAATTGAAGATAAGTAAACAGAGTTGGAGACTTGTGAGGAGCCATCGAGTCTACTGAAATACATTTAACAGATTCTAAGAACCATAATAAAAGAAAAAAACTCATAAATTTATTTTAAGAAATAATATTTGTCCAAAATAGGATAAAAAACATTACTCTATAATGTAGGAAAATCAATGAATCCCAAAGGTAATGAAGGGAAAAAAAGATTCATATTTAGTACATTATAATCATATTTCTAAATGCCAAAGACAAACTGTTGAAAACAACAAAGGCAAAATGAAGCTTTACACACTGGGAAGTATCAATATAAAATCAATACAATAGTGACTGATGATCTCTTATCTGAACAAAATGGATGCCAAACAGCAGTAGAATGACATCTTTAAAATGCTAAAAATAAACATCTCTCCACCAAGAATTCTACTACCAACATCAGTTGTCATCCAAAAACATAGGCAAAACAAAATGCTTTCCTACAAAGACTGACATAATTTGTTGCTGCTTGATCTATCTCTATTAAATACTAATGGGAAATCAAAAAGAATGACAATAGATGGCAATTCAAATTTACAAAAAAAAAAAAAAAGAAAGAGAAAGGAAATGTGAATTGATGCATAAGTCTTTATAAGAATATTTTTCTCATTTCTTTTCTTCACTGAACAGTAAAATCTTATGTAAAGGTATAAAACAATAATTATCCTATTAAAGTATAGTGTTATATATATATGATATATATTCATTTGTATAATATTGATATGTAATACTACAAATAAGGCAGTGAGACAACAATTATATTGGAGCAGCTTCTACATTTTACTAAGTGACAAGCAGGAGATACGATAAGCTAATATACATGTAAAATCATTAGAATAATTGTTAAGGAAATTTTAAAAGACACCATTTAAAAGCTACAAGAATTAAAATGGCACACTAAGTACGTGAACCTAATATAAAAGAAGAACAGAAACTAAAATAGAAGACATGTAGAAGACAAGTAGCAAAATGATATGTAAATCCAAGTATTCAAAAAATCATTTAAAATGTGAAGAAACCAACTATTCTAATAGAAATCCCTATATTGTCAAACGACATTTAAAAAATAAGTTATATCCAGCTCTATCCTTTGTACACAGGTAACTTTTTGTACAAAGATCTAGATATGTTGGTAGTAAAAGTATTGAAAGAAGATATAAAGTGCAACCACAAGTCAGTGAACTGAAGACATGTTAGTATCAGACAAAATAGATTGAAGACAAGAAAACCTGCAAGTGATGACAAAGAGCCATTTCATAAGCATATAAGGTCAATATGTTAAGAAGTTTTTCCTATTAAAAATGTACGTTCATCTATTTAAATAGATATGAAGGAATTATTTACAGAATGGAAAAATTTAAATAGACAATTCAATTCATTCATAGCTGGAGATTTCAGTACTCCATTCTCAACATCAGAGAGAACAAATAGAAAATCAGGAATTATAGGAGTACACAAACTACACTATTAATGAAATATCACCAAAGTGCAGCCAGTAAGACATCAAAAGCTTTGCACCCTTGGCCCAGTGAGAGCTGCCCTGGAAAAACAAATTAAATTTAATATTTGAAAAATCACTTAATTACACAGAGTCTATTAATAGATTAAGAAACAAAATCAAAATTTTCATATTTATGCAAGAGTACTTAAGAAAATCAAACACATTAATAATAAAACCTCTTGGCAAACTAAGAACAGCATGAACTCCCATATCTTAAAAATAGACATTTATAGCAAGCCTACAATGGACATCACACTTGATTTCAAGTGCTGAATGGCCTCATCCCAACATCAGGAAGCTGGAAAAGATGTTTGCTGTGCCTTTTTTAGGTAAGATAACACTGGAATTTCCCAAAATGATAGACATAGCAGATAAGCAAAAGACATCCAATTTGGAAAGGAAAATAAAATTATACAGCAAATTATTCTGTACATAGAAAATTTCAAGGAATCCACAAAAATCCATTGAAACTAATGAATGAGTAAAAAAAAAAAAAAACTTCGCAAATGACAAGATCAATGTACTAAAATCAATTGTATATCTATATACTCGCAAGAAAAAATCATAAACTGAAATTTAAAAAATAAGTCATTCACAATATATTATGAAAGAATAACATACTTAAGAATTAAAATGATGTGCAAATCTTATACATTGAAAATTATAAACTGCAACGGAGAAATTAGAAAAGATAAACAGAGAAACAGTCTGTGATGGTGGATTGGAATATTCAATAACTTTAAAATGGCATTGCTTCTCATGTGGATCATAAATTCAATACATCCCTATCAACATTTAGAGAGAAGTTCTTGGAAATTTTGGCAAACTGCTTCTAAAATTTTATATATAAATGATAAGGTCCAAATCGGAAACCAGCAATTTTGAAAAAGAAAAATGTTGGACTACATACGTTACTTAATTTCAAAATGTATTATAAAGGCCCAAGAATAAGGTCAGGATAATTGTTAATTGGTGCAAGAATAGTCATAAAAATAAATTATTTCAATAATGAGGTTTTAGAAGTAAATATGGCTACTTTTTTTTTTCAAAAGTGTCAAGACATTCAGTGGAGGAGAATGTTAATCTTTCACAAAAATCAGTCAGATAATTTTATATTCATATGGTAAACATATACATCTCACTGTATACAAAATTAACATAAAATGAATGATATACATAAACATGAGTTTAAATCATTATTTTCTTCTGCATGTCTCAGAAAAAATTTTAGAAGAAAATCATTCTTGCAATGGTTCATTCGCATGTACTCAAATATGACAACAAAATCCAATCAATAATGGAAAAAATAATGAATTGGATTTTATCCGAATTACAAATATTGAGAGTTGGCATGTATATGAAGGAACTAGAATATGCATACACTGCAAATGGGGTATAAAATGGTACAGCTGCTTTAGAAAACAGTTTGGCAGTTATACTGTCAAATATAAACTTACTGTATGATGTAGTAATTACACTCTGTCATGGTTTAGATCAAAACATTCCCCCCCAAGCGTAAGTGTGCAGAGGTGTAACTTCCGGAAGGTGATTGTGTCATGGGGCCACTAACCCAATAGATAGATTCATCCACTGTGAGTTTATAGCTGTTAGATGATGACTTGTTGGAAAAAGTAGGTCACTGGGGGCAAAATGCGGAAGGCTATCCCCAGCCCTTTCTCACTCTCTGTGTCTTTCTTCTACTCTCTCTCTGCTTCCTGTAGCCATGAAGTAAGCAGTTTTTCTCTGCCATTCTCTACCACTATGATGTTTCCTGAGGCAGCTAAGGATCAATATCTCTGAAACCACAAGCCAAGGTAAAACTTTGCTCCTTAAATTGTATATGTCAGATGTTTTGTCCCAGCCATGGAAAGTTAATATACAATCTTACGAGTTTTTTTTTCCCCCATAGATATAGCATACCATGTTTATACTATGGTATGTATACAATGTCCAAAACAGCAGTATTCATAATAGTCGAAACCAGAAACAATCTGAAAACCATCACTTGAAGAAATGATAAATAAAATGTATAACCATAACATAAAATACCTTTACAAATAAAGCAGATTCACTACAAGATGCATGGTGGACTTTCAAACTGTCATACTAAGTGAAAGAAACTAGATGCAGAAGATTATATGTTGTCTGATCCATTTATATAAAATGTCCAGTAAAACAAATTTATAGACACAGAACCTGTCACGGGCTATGTGCAGTGGAGGTTAGGAATGAGAAAAGTTTGCAAAGTGCATGAGGGAAATTTAGGGAGTGATAAGATCCCCTAAAATGGAATTATGGTGATGATTATGCAATTCTTAAATTTATTAACAATCACATATTTAGGCATTTCCAATTAGTGAATTGTATTATATTTCACATCAATGAAGTTGTTAAAATGTATAGAATATTTCCGATTAGTGAATTTTATATTTCACATCAATAAAGTTGTTAAAATGTATAGAATATTTGTATAAATTTCATATGCAATTCAAAATTAAAAATAATGAACTAGAAATATTTTAAAAATCAAAACAATATAAAGTAGAAAAGCCTCATCATTCTTTTCTAAATAGAGTTTGATTCATATATAAAAGAAGTTAACAGATAAGGCAGCTCACAAAAATCCATTATCCCAAATCTTTGGATTCATCCTTCCACTATTAAACATCTTTCCCAAGTTTAAGTATTCACTGCAACCAAGCTCTGTTCTTCTAACTATTCTATTATTACTCATTTTAATTCATGAGACTAGAGACATGATTCATCAAGCTAACAGAAGAAGCCCATACAGATCTCCGAGGAGGCCTGCAAGTCAAAGTACTACATAATTAAAAATGTCAGCTTGGCTCCATGTGTGGGGAAGCAGTGGAAAATTGCCACCAACCACAACTCGAATTACACGTCATTAGTCCTTGTTCATACTCTCTATCTACACAGCTGTCCATGACTACTCAGTGTGGCCATCGGCTCCTTGGCCACAAAGAGAACTGGCAAAGATAAGTCTCCCCTTTCACAACACAGGTACTAATACAAAAGGTTGCTGTCACTCTGCCACATCGCTGCTTTGACACGTCACCACTCTTGAATATTGAATTGGTCCTTGCTTTCAAGTGCCTATTATCGATACCGTAACTGACATTTGGGTCTTGAAAGGGAAAAGGCCTGATTTTGATCAGGTACTTGCTAAGCACATTATGCTTCCATATGTATTAGCTCATTGAATCTTAGTAACAATTCTGGGCTACATGTTTAAGCTCCCTTTTTATATATAGATAAAGTGAGACTCGGCAGTTAACTAACTTCAGAACTCCCACCTGTGACTGTAGTGCTTAGAATCTCAGTATTTACAGTGCAAAGTCTAACTGAAGATGACAAAAACAATGACTCTCATCACGTCAAGTTCCAAGATAAAGATTATAAATCTATAGTTAATGAATGTGCAGGGAATCCCATCACCTGAGACTTTAAGGGAAACTGCCCATTCTCAGTTCTTTAGAAACATTCATTCTGAGGTTGGACACACTGGAGACCAGCACAGTTCCCTTCTCCCTGACAAATTACAATCTGCCATCTCAAACTGATGTCTACATTCACCCCTTCCTCTCTGAAGCAGAAGGACTTGACATTCGCAGCGAGGACTCAATCATTTACGGGCATTCACAATAATATAAAAATTACTTTAAATAATTAAATGCTGTCCAGTGTAATGTGCAATCAACCAAAGTGCACAAAAGCTGAGGCATATGTCACAGTACATGGATGCCTTTGACCTGACCTTCATTTTTCTTCCCTCATATTCTTTAGAGAATGGTACCGTAATAGAGGGGAGCATTTCCTTTTCTTTCTTGATAAAAGTCACATCATGGCCTTGTTAGAAGTCCTGCCAGAGTCCACTTAGTATTGACACACATTGAATGGTTGCCCCAAACCCAGGGAAGGCTAAAGGATTCCTAAAATGAAAAAAGGCAATTGTGTATTTTTGTGTGAGGGGAATAAAATACAAAATTTAAAACTGCAACTTTTTTTGATTATTTTTTATCTTTCTCGTTGTATAATATTTTAGGTCCTTACATGCATTCAATGTATGTATAAAGATAAAATGAGAAGATTCCTGTGTTTGTGAGCTCTCTGTTTTGAGTGGTGCACATTTATGTATTCCACAGGACACAAAACAAGGAGCAGATTTATAAAGGAGAGGGAGACAATTATTTTCCCTTCTAGGTAGAACTAACTGCTTGTTAAAAGGCAAATCATTTCTTTCTATTTAGCCAGATTGCTGTCTCTCAATTGCTTACTAAATCATGGAAATTGAAATTTCTTCCTGCATGTACAACCCTTCCTTGGCAGTCAATGCATGTTAATATGGTTGAGCTATCTTTTCCTCCTCCCTGTCTAACCAAAGTCCCATTAATAATGGGAATAGTAGCGACATTTGACATTTATACAGCCTGAAGGATTCCAAAAAGATTTCACCAATTACCATGAATAGAGTTCTGATAAGCAGCTGCTGCTTTAAGGCAGGAAAAGAATAAGAAGAAGCACAGGTTGCAATGAGAGAGACTCTGACCGAGAGTCTCTGATTTGTACCAGATGTCCGCTCTTCCCAAAAAGTTCTAGGACACAGTATTATCCATAGTCACACAGAAAAAACAAATGTCTTTTGTTCTTAAAAATCTGAGAAATATCATTAGAAGTCAAGTGATGTTGAGCTGGCCAACTGAAATCAGATATTGGGAAGGCCGAATTATGAAGCTTATTTCCAGCTTTGTTCATACTTGAGATGATGACGGACCACCTGGCTGGATCCCATACCAACTGGAAGGGTGCAGACTCACACAGGCAATTCAAGTGATGGTGATCTTTGTAATGTTCCCCTTTTTCCCAGATGCTATAAGGGGCTTGCTAGGATGCAGTAATATGTGGGAACTGGAAGAACTTTAATTCAAAAACTAAAATATTGCCCTATTTTAGTAATTTTCAAGAATTACAAAAAGAATTACTAAAAGAAAACAAAATTTTCAAGAAAATTTAAATGCCTGCTTTGAAATCTTTTTTTTTAATTAGAAGAAAACAATTATTTAAAGGCAGAATGATCAATTTGCATGGGATCTGTGAAACAACACTGTGCTTAGAAAAAAATTAAAGCACTATTTTACTAACATTTCTGTAATATCTTTGTATAGCTTGATGATTCAGGGTTAATCCATTGCTCACACAAGATGAAATAAAATATGTAATAAAGCCAATACCTCTTGAGTTCCAGCATTTTAAAAGTGTGCATGTACCCATGTTCTTTGACGCTCACTTTCAGTATCATACAAGTATTTCATACCTATTGAAATTTAAATCTTCAGTTGAATATATCTAAGATTCTATTTGCTATTTAAACAATAGCAAAAGCTATTTGTTTAAATCCTTTCTGGACCAATGATTTTTTTTATCCTAGATTGCAAAAAAGTAGGCTGTTCTCATTTATAATGTTGCATGAAACCAAATACCTCCCCTGCCAAAGGAATAGCAAGTGCAGAATTCTCTGACAGGTAGAACCCTCCATTACTAGACACATCTACAAAAATTGGACATGGTGTATCTGTTACATGGAATGTAAGGAAAAGAAATTGAAGGAAAAGCTAAAAGTTGCTTTCGAGCCTCAAACTCAGAAGGGAAGAAAAGAATATTTGGAATCAACTTTTTAGATATGTAAAGTGAATTTTCAAGGTTAACTCATACCAGTTCTATCACCTGAATAATACAGTTATAAATATGAATATATGCAGATTCTAGTTTATGAGTTGCCAGAAAGAAGTAACAGAATGAGCAACCTGAGGATGCTTTTAAGTTGGAAAAATAAACTACCTGTGTTGTTGTTGTTGTTGTTGTTGTTGTTGTTGTTGTTGTTCTCCTCCTCCTCCTCCTCCTCCTCCTCCTTCTTCTTCTCCTTCTCCTCCTTCTCCTTACTCTTCTTCTTCCTTTGGTACCATTGTGTGTGTGTGTGTGTGTGTGTGTGTGTGTGTGTGTGTTGAAATATAATATTATAATGGGTTTAGATTCGAGATTTGTGGCATAGGGATCACACATTTCTCTATCAACTGAGTCAAATGAGTGCTGTGTACGAGAGACTAAGTGAAACACAGTATACTGCTTTGAGGTTGAAAAGACATGACCTTTTAGAGATAAGATGTAATGGTGTTCATCAGAGCTAAAAATCATACCCATCCTTTTTTGAGCCCCTTTTACAAAAAGCAAAACCTATTAATATACCCAATTTATGTAGTCTTACTAATAAGTCAGCGTTTCCAAAACAGTGCCAAAGACAAAAATTGTAAAAGCCAAAATTATCCTTTAGCGCAGTAATATGTATATTGGTCTTTCTTTTCTATAAACACACGCATGTATACATGATGAAAATACATACAAAATATAGCATAGAAATATATATATATATATGAAGTTTGCATATACTTTAACATATATAGCTAATGTAAACATTTCTTGATTAGACTACTTCAATTGCATTATTTAAATTATTTTCCTAAAGTAGTGACAATAATTGGATTTATATTAGGGTTATACAACTAGAATATGAAAGATTACTTACATACTTTCCTGGGTTCTATAAAGAACATTTTCTAGCTTCCTAATGCCAGATATACCCCAAGGTCTCCTGGATAATGAGAATATAGACCAGGAGATATGCACTGATACTATGCATATGATACAATGTACTAATGTACATTGATACTATAGAAACAACTTCATGTGTACACTCGCATAAAAACACATTGTAAAAGCTTGTGCTGTCCTTCCATCTTAGATTTAATTGTTTCACCTTTATACCTAAATGAAAACATCAGACTTTTAGCATTCAATAATTTGGATGGAAATATTTTACCCAAATGCATTTTGCCAGATCATAAGTTCAGAAACCTGATGGGGCCTCAAAAAAAGCCCTGAGTTTGGTTTTCATTCTGATTCTGTCACTACCTCCTTGTCCAGCCGAGATGAAGCTGTTTACACTTGCCCGTGCTTCATTTCTTCATTTGGAAAGCAAATAGTTTGGAGTAGACAATTAGTCTTGAAACTATGCTTCTGAAATATTAGTAAATGTCTTAAGAAAGATAAAGCCACATTTTCATACTTTCTAATGGCATTTGCCATTAAAACTATCTAAGGTATAAGTTTAAATATTTACAGATCTATTAGTAAGATATTTTGTAGCATATAAAGCATTTTTTTTTTGTTGTTTAGCAAGCTGAATCTTTCTGGACATGTCCTGGTTTATAAATACAATAATGTACAAACAAAGTTTTGGGTAGAATTCGAGACTTCCTGCTGTTCATTCTCCTACCTGAAGTCATGGTCCTGTTGACATCATAATTGGTTTCTATGGAAATGATTATCATCATAAACAAGAAATTTGAATTCTGTTTTGATGCAAATAACTTCCCAATGAGAAATGAAATGAAAAGGAGTATAAAAATGAACACAATTGGGCATAATTGACTATGATTGGGAAAAGAAATGTAAATACACTTCTGAAAACTCCTTCAGATAATTAATTTCTCCTACAAATATTTAAGCAAGATGGACACATACCCATAAAGTAAGTAGAAACAATGGATATATTCTTACTTTTGTCTCCTGGAAGGAAAGGTCTGTAGCCCTGGAACTGTACAGCACAAACCTTCTGGGGTACTTCAGCAGAGCAACATATGGCAACAAAGTTCCTGGGGAATATTAGTAGTTTCTTTGGCAACGCAGTTAACTCTAGGCTTTGCTATATTTCCTTTTGAATGTAGCTAAAAGCTGCTCAAATTATTTTTTTTGGATGATTTTTAACTCAAGCACTTTGGAATATTTGAAAATTATATAACAAACTCTAAGATTATTCATTTTGGCAAAAAAGCTTTGTGCTGTACAAAGGGAAGTAAATCACAGGCGACTGCCATTACGCATTATCCAAATCATTAAATGGGCAGGTGACAGGGGATATGAGTATGATCAAAACACATTATACACTTTAAAGCCCTAAAAAAACTAGGGGAGAGGACAGGGCGAGAAAGGAGATTGAGGGAAATGATCAAAGTATGTAACATGCGTGCACAAATCTGCCAAAATGAAACCCATTATAACATGTAACTAATATGTTATCATTTTTATGCACTAATAAAAAATGTGGGGAAAAAGGAAACAGAAAAAACCATCCACTTTTTCAGGAAGATACATTGGGTTACTTGTCAGTACATTCTCACTAATGCTCAAAACACTAAAAAAAGCATATATCATTTAAAACTTTATTTTGGAAAAAAAAAAAAAAAACACAAAACTGAGGAACAGCTGCCAAGAGGAAAAGTACTGGTATAAGCACTTAGAGGGTCCTTTCTCCCTTCATTTGTTTGAAGAATTTAACAACCTCTGTGGGCCATACAGTTTACAGCAGATCTTGCATCCTCACTTACAAGGCTGGACTAGATGTATGTCTGATCTTACAAGTTTATTTTCCAACTGAACTTTTTTTGGGGGAGGGGGACTCTGACCCATGATGGCTGGAATCTTGTTGCCACTAACATAAGCTTTACTAAATATTTTGAGATGACTTGAGAGCTTAGTAATTATAATATTAGATAAATATATATTATTTTGAACAATTTTAGGTAAGTTGGTAGGAGGTAAGTAGCTAGATAGATAATAGGTAGATGCTAAGACAAATGTCTCTCAGTGTGCCAGGTTCTGGGAATACAGAAATAAAAACATTGAAGTTAACATTCTGTGTTCAGGATATCTCCCCATTGGACGGCAACGTACAGATGACATAATAATATGAACATGGTGAGGTTTTCATAGAAACATCCATAAATTGTTTTGGAAAACATTAAAATGAAATATTATTGCCTCTAGAAATGTATGGGCTAAAGTCTACTTCAAAGAAGACTTGACAGCAGAACTAAGAGTTAAACAGGTGAACAGGTGTTTGCCAGAAAGACATGCAAAGGCAGAAATGACATATTCAGAGTCAATAAGATATAAAAACAATCACGGGCTGTTCAGCACTTTGATGTAGCCAGGCACAGTCCCCATTTCTGTAATCCCAGCACTCTGGGAGGAAGAAAAATTGCATGTTCAAGTCTAGACTGGACAACTTCAAGAGACCCTAAATAAACACTTTCTGAAAATGAATTATAAATTACATTGTTATAAAATAAGGCAGGTTATCGTGGTAGTTCACATATAGAAGAGAAGAAACTCATGAAAGGTCCTAAACTGATGTAAGAGTCTCCCTCCAAAATGCATGGTGACCATGACCCTACAAGACTGATTCACCTTGATTTGTCACTGATCACTAATGGTTATTTGACCTACATTTTCCAGTCATTACATCCTGACTTAACCTGGGTCCCAATAACAAGGTATTTTATTTCTCTAATATCTCCAGCCCCTGTTCCAATCTATAGAAAGAAAATGAGAGACAGTATCATCAATGGTACTAGTATAGCAGCTGCTACTAAATTACACTATCCAATCCAAACCATCAAAGACACTTGTTAGACACACAGTGCCACAAAGAGTGTCCTCATGCTGTTCGTTATTAGAGAATCAAATGCTGACACTCTCTCGTGGCTGTCCTCTGGAGGTCAATATCACACACTGAGCGACAGGCAGGTGCAACACAAGAATCAGAGGGAGGCGCACCGCGGTACACTGGCTGCTGAAGCCTCATAGCTCATAAAACCCTTTGATGAGGTCTTTAAATAACGGTTCATGAGTGTGAAATAAATATTTGGAATTGTTACTTTTGTTTTCTGGTAAGTGTATAAAAGATAAAATTGAATCTGACAATTCCCCATTAGATGAAAAGCTTCATATATTTGTATTAGCCACCCAGGAATTAGACGAGGTTTCAAAATAGATCAATGCAATAGATACCCCGCCGATCAGACAAATAGGCCACAGCCATATTCTGCTGCCTTGACAACAGGACACAGGTTCAAGGCTTCTTTGTCTTCAAGATAAAATATTTAAAAGTAATTATATTTAAGATTTGAAATTTATATGTAAACTATCATCTGGCATTCAATCATAATAAATGTACATAATTAAGATGCACATAGAAAATAAAAATAATGATTTAAAAAATTTAAAAATACAAATTTAAAATATAAAAATGTACCAGAGTACTAATCTACAATTGGTGTAGAAACTTCGTTAAACATTATAGCTGAACAAATTTAAAAACACTTTTAAGATGTCAAATTCTCTTCTAAACATGGTAATATAACAATTAATAAAACAAGAAGAACATAGAAACATTATACATCATTCATAAACCCCGTATTTAGGATCTCAGAATACACGAGGAATTTCTAGGGTATTGGCCACACGTACTACAGTCTCAGTTGAAAATAAAGGCCATTAGAATAAATGGAAAAGTCCCAAAAGCTAAGATCGAGATGGCTCTTTGGTCTTGCTGCGAATTATTTCTCACTTTTAGCATAACACATTGAAAATATTTTTTGACTGGGTACATTTATCATTTTCAAATCATACATAAACTTTACCTAAAATATTTTAAAATGCCAAAAAAATTAAATTTGACATAAATATAATAAGGATCTAGACAGAAGGGTATTAGGAAGTAAAACAAGTTGATCCACTGAAGAAAGGTTTTAATGTCTATACTTATTAATAGTAGAATCAACCAAGCTCATTTGTTCTCAGAATTTTTCAAGCCAGGTTGTTGACTGTAGTAGGAAAACACACAACTCAGCACCCATGGGAAGATTCACAAGAACACGCCGTAAGTTGTCACTTTAGATGTTTACATATATCAGCGACCAATAGAATTCTACTGACTGTTTTTACTACCGTTCGATTTTTAAAAATGCATCTCATCAAATGTGGTTATAAGGTCTAGATGATATTTATTTTAGTTTTTGCCTTTTCCTAAGATTTTTTTCTTACTCTCATTAGTACATGGTTGCGGGACATAATGATTACGTTATCACTGTAGCAAACTGGCACATACGCAAAACACGTTTCAATTCTTTTTCCTCCTTTGTCTCCACACCCTTTACTTTTTTAGCATGAAATTCATTTATTTATAGTATTTTATAAAATTAGTTATATACAGATTAAATACCGAATAGGCCGAAGAACATATAAAGTAAGTAAGGTGATTTTACTAAGTAAAGGTACACTTTTAGATATATTGTCTGTGCTGGATTACAGTACTTGTTTTTCTCTCCACTGAAAAAGATATATGTCTATTTGCTGTTTCTACTTCTTAACATCACTGGTCATTTGAGAGATTCAAATTAAAACAACCCTGAGATTCCACCTCACTCCAGAAAGAATGGCTATTATCAACAAAACATCCAATAAGAAATGCTGGAGGGGCTGTGGAGAAAAAGGAACCCTTCTCCACTGTTGGTGGGAATGTAGACTGGTGCAACCGCTATGGAAATCAGTGTGGAGATTCCTCAGGGAACTAGGACTAGAGATTCCATTTGACCCAGCTATTCCCCTTCTTTGTATCTTCCCAAAAGAATTAAAAGCATCATACCACAGCAATATATGCACACCTATGTTTATAGTGACAGAGTTTGTAATAGCTAAATCTTGAAAACAGCCCAAATGCCCATCAACAGAGGAGTGGATAAAGAAAATGTCGTTTTGTTACACAATGGAGTACACTCTGCCATAAAGAATGATAAGCTTGAGATATTTCTAGGTAAATGGATACATCTTGAGATCATACTCTTAAATGAAATAAATTGGACACACATGTTTAAATACTGCATTGTTTCTCTGGTATAAGAAACTGAAAGTGTAAATAAAGACTACAGTGTATTATATTGGGAAAGGGAAGAAAATGTCCAAATGGGAAAGGGAACAAGGGAGGGAGAGGGGGAAAGGAATGGAGGGACAAGAAGTAAGAAATGGAAGGAAAAAATGGAAACAAAGTTTTTGTAAATAAGGAGGGAGGAGGGAGTGAAGGGAGGGGAAGGGAATGGGAAAAAAAGAAACAACAAGATATATCATGTACAGGTACAAATTCCCTATGATGAATGTTATCACTATATACATCTAAAATGTACCATTAAAATAAAAATTTTTTTAAAGATATGTCTTTTTTTATTTTCTTTTTTTTGGTCCTGGGGATGGATTAAAAAGATATAACACATCTTAACTTGACGATTCACAAATTCTTTGTGAAGAAAATTTCTCAGTCACTGACTCAGAATTTTTCTCTGTTTTAGCTTATCTTTTTAGATAAAGTTTCTACTGGCCCTTCAGGCATACTGAGAATCATCCATAGATATAAAAAGAAAGATATTTCCTAAACCAGTGCTATCCAGTGAACATATTTAGAGACATGTATGTAATTTACAAGGCTTATTTGTCACATTCAATAAAAGAAAAATGAACAGATGAACTTAATTCCTCAAATATGTTTTATGAAAAGGAATATAGCCAGAATATTATCATTTCAATATGAAAACCAATATATATAGTATTAATAAACTATTTAGTATCTTCACATTGCAACATTGATCTCTTGGTTACATTTCAGCCTTATGACACATCCCTAACAGGACAGCCTTATTCAGCCCTCACTGATACATTTTCTTAGTAGTTTCCTATCAACTAGCAAAGTCGTATCTATCCTGTGTAATTCTTTAAAATGTAACAAACTCCAAATGATTATTTCTCTTCCAAATTATCTGGAATATACAAAACAAATTTGAAGTGCAATATTTCAAATCTTGATTTAAAATAAATATGCAATATTGAGTTTTATTAAAAATTATTGAAATGTTGCTGTGGGGGGTGTGTGTGTGTGTGTGTGTGTGTGTGTGTGTGTGTGTGTGTCTACTGGTAATAAAGCAAACAGAACTGACCTGGAGTGTTCTAAGAGTAACTGTAGAATTAATTACTTTTTGCAACTTTCTTATGTTAGTAAGTCCTTGATTTCTTCCTGTACTACATAAGGGAATTGATCTAAGTAACCTCTAAGATTATCATTTTTTGTTTTCCTTTATTAGCAAGCTGTTTTATAAATACTTTATATACAAACTGAATCTGTAATGGAAATATCTCTGTGTGTGCTATGAACTCAATGAGCAGCACGCAACTGCAGTGTTGCAGCACAGCAGACTATACAGTAATTTGTAAAATGAAAAAATGATCTGTAAAATATATTAAAATATCTGTACCTAAGAAATTATTTACTTAAATCTAATCTCGAAAGTAAAACTGCTTTTTTTTTTTTTTTGGTGCTGGGGATGGAACTCAGGGCCTTGTGCTTGCAAGGCAAGCACTCTAATCACTGAGCTAAATCCCCAGCCTGAAAGTAAAACATTTAATCTTTTCTTAAAAGGCAGTATCCCTCCTAAAGTGGAAAAGAAGAATGGAAAATTATAATTGGAACACTGGAAATTAGGAACATTGTAAGGTCCATTCACTGGCATGTCACTGGGCAGTTATCTCTTAGGTGAGTGTCGTTCAGCAAATAAATATTACATGTTTAAATGATATGAGTAAGTGATTACATAAGTGCTTCTTTGTTATTGAGATGGTTTACAAATGGTTTCCAGATAAGTAAACATGAAACTCTTTCTGTTTGTCCTTTCTTTTGTGTTCCCTGAGGATGGATCTGGGCATTCTGCAAGCCACAGCATCATACATTTTGCCCTTAATATGTCAAACACAACATCTTGGCATTGTAGATGTTAGAATGGATTAAGAGGAGCAGCAAAACACATGCATAGAAAACAAAAACAAACAGAAATGCTTGAGTAACACAGCCCAGATATATATCTCCATATATGTGTATATATTCCTCGTTATATGTGCATATATATATATATATATATATATATATATATCCATTGTCATATGTATACATGCTTTTTCATTACTACCTGATTAAAGCACATATGTTCACATTTTTGTGGGAAGTTGGTACAGGTACATAACACATCTTAATTTGTTTTTCATCTCCTTCCCCTTCCCTCTTTTCCCTTCTACCCATCCTTTGCTCCCCACTCTACTGCTGAAGCACTGATTATTTGCTTGGATTATAGTATTTATACGGTGTCTCAAATCAGTACAACTATAGCTTACATAAAGCTTAGAAGGACCATGAACATTCATATGTAGCTTAGGAGAAGCATGAACATTGAATTCATCTTGCGCACCCAACCTTCTAGTAAGTCTTTCTCTTGTATAATAGTGCTTCTCAAACCATCAAGGCTAGTATATTTCTCACATTATTATAGAATGACTTTTTCAATAAAAATATTTTGTAAATGAGCTACTAAAAGAGTACCAAACAAAAATGGCATGCAAAATGCAAGACTACATTTTTTTATTAGATGCAAATGACATAAAATTGCTTTGTCAATTTTCTGTAAAATTTGTAACTGTAGTCAGTTTCTGTATTTATTGCTTAGGGACTGATGCTAAATTCACATATTAGAACTGATCTGTGGTCCATACTCCTTTGACTAAAGCATCTTTACATCATCTTTCTGAATAGATGTTATTTGTTTTGCTTTGTTGCGTTTCAGTCTTATACATGACCCTCATAGGAAGAAGGAACATGCTAAGAATAAAAATTTTTGATTGCACAAATCTACTTGTTAGAAGACAAGTCAGATTCTCAGTATATTACCGTTATTTTTATCTTTTATCTGGAAATTTCAGACAACACAAAACGAGATAAGATTAACACATGAAAGTTATAGATGTTATAAAGAAACAGATGTATCACAAGATCATCTGTTTTTACATTTTGGAGACACCAATTAAGTCAGCTTAGAATTAAGAGAAATGCTAATACAATGACCATATTAAATCATGAAAACATCAGTAGCTCTCCTTTACATTGGCCAGAATACAATTACAATACCAATTAAACTTGCAAGTGTGTATTCATTTTATCATCGATCTGAATGTTAAATCTGTCATCCAACATGCTTCATATTCATAGCATTTCATTTGCAACATTGTTACGTATACCATTGTGATTTAATCCCAGTCATTGCTTGTCCAGAAAGAAAAATGGGTCAATTTTAAGAGCAAATATTAGTTATCACAAAAATAGTATACTATTAAAAAAGAAAAAAAAAAGAAAAAAAAAACACGAAAACTAAAGAGCTCACCTGGGGAGCTCTTTAGTGACTATACAGACCGTGTGGTTTGGGAGCACCCACTTGTGCTCTAAAGCCTGACCAACCCTTCCTGAAAAGCGGATCTTGTTATGTGACGGTGTGAGAACACACGTCACTGTGGCTTCCCGTGGAAAACGATGGATCTCATTCCAACAAAGACAAAGCTTTGTACGTGACAGCTGGTCATGATTTTTACAGCGTGGATTTTACTTCTTCCAGGATCCCACTCATTCTGTGGGGCCAGCTAGGCACTCACAGAGATATGTGAAGTGCATTTTATCTTGTGAAACTGCTTTTCTGCCCATAATAAAGCACATGTGAAAATAGCATTATACAATCAATTATACGCATTCTTTGGCAGGTATTGCGGACTCTTCAAAAGTACTTTTTCATGTTTTCCTCCTTAGGCCACTTTCAGCTCAGGCACTAGAAATCCGTTTCATATATCTAGAAAAACTTACAATAAAACCTTTGAGGAGACGGCTGTGTCTCATGGAATTTTATGCTCACCTCTCCAAATCACTTATTCTATGATGAGCCTTAGTGACGTATGCTCCAATGACACAGAATACCTATATCAGAGGATGGTTTTAAGGGTTAACTGAAATAGGCTATAGAAAGATCTCAGGACATTAAAAAAAAAAATCTTTAGAAATGGATTCTATTATTTCTGTTATGTCATCTACCAATATCATATTTATCATCACATAGTGTTCATATCTATCACTCAATCCAATCCCTCACCATCACAAGATAAACATGGCTTCATATTCTATCATCCAGTAGCTGGAAGTAATAAAACTCTTGGACAACTTCCATTGCCTAAATATTAATGGAAAATATAAATATATTTGTTTTATTTGTGCTTTTCGGTATAAAAAGACATCAAGTATTCACTTAGTATGCATCTACTACTACTTAATTGATACAATTTACTGATACACTGATGAATTTACAGTCCCTTTTAAATGTTTGTTCATTAGCCCAAACAGGTACGACCTGAAGTTTGATATTTTCTGTACTGATTCATTTCAAAGGCTTCTTTCAGGTCTAAAATTTAGATCTGATGCTTACTCAAAATCAATATATTCTATATGAAATTAATTTTTTTCTTTATGATGTTCAGGAATTTGCCTAATGCTAGTAAATGTTATTACTGATAATTTTTTTTAATTTTGTACCAATCATGTGGTAACTCCTGTTTTCATACATACAGTAACAATTGCATTTATCATAATAGGAAGGATGATACATAAAGCTAAAGAAACTATTTTATCTATGTGATAGCCAAATAAACTAACAATAAAAAACTGATCAAAACTGATCAAACTATTGAAATCTCCATCATTCAAGAAGGAAAATTCTCAATGATTGTTAAATGTACACAAACACATGTATGAAGTGTGATCAAGAAATATGGTCTTTAAACTTTAAAACTTTTCTTACAGTAAAAGACACATTGCCAGTAATCCCTCTAAAGTACTCTCCCTCTCTCTGAACACACCCTGGTAATTCTTGCCACTTTCTGAAGCAATTCTCTTTCATAAGTGCCTTAAGATGTACTTTCATAGCTGCCTTGACGTTGCAAATCAGTTCAAAACATTTATGTTTCATGATCATTTTGAGTAAGTTTCATGGTGCCAGACCTAGTCAACAAGGTTGATGGGGACACACTGTATTGTTTCACTGAGCTTTTCTTGGTAACTGGCACTTGGCAGCAGCATTCATTGTAATTTTTTTTTAACCACACCTTGTAGAGACACTCATGAAAGAGGACTTCCAGACTTGCTTCAGAAAATGGGGAGAACACGAGACAAATACGTTCAGAGGGCAGGGGATATTTTGAGGGAGATGAATAGCAGTGGGTCTTTCACTATGATACATTTTTCAAACTAAAACAATCACTATATTTTTGATGACTCATGTACATGCTGTATTGGAAAGGATATAGTTTTAAATTTATAAATAAATATTACTTTGAAAATGATATTTAATTAAATACATCTGTTAGTGCCACATAACCTTAACTGTTGATTTCTTTAATGGCTTTCTCAAGAGAATGAAACCAGTTGCACATATTCTTCCTCATATTTTTTAATGTAACTTTGCTGATATTTTCAAACGAAATGGAAAGTCTACTGTCTTTTGACATTTGAATCTTTCTTGCTGAGCAATAGTTTAGAAATTCTAAAGTGGCATTAAGAGAGTGGAACATTTCCATATATTTTTATTTTCTTGTTTGCAAAGAGGTTTTCATATGGCATTGGCTAATTTAAAGAACTGCTGAAAATTTACTTGGCATTTTTAACTCTTTCTCAGTATTTTCAACCCTGATGAAAATGTTTTCACTCTCAGAATATCTCCTTCTGGGATCCGGCCACTAAACTTACGAAAAATATACTTCAAAATTTCGTCTGACTAATACATCTACCCAAGAATTTACCACCAGGAATCCTCTAATGCAAATATTTCCAGAGTTCCTGTTTTTCCCTTATGTAAACTTTATGGCAGTGTACTTCATTACTTTCTATAAACATTAGGTTTACCTGAAGTGCACTGAATTGT
This sequence comes from Hystrix cristata, assembly GCA_004026905.1. Lineage (NCBI taxonomy): Eukaryota > Metazoa > Chordata > Mammalia > Rodentia > Hystricidae > Hystrix > Hystrix cristata. The sequence continues at coordinate 6,565 of PVJO010021278.1, read as the reverse complement.
ACAAAATATGTATGAATTTCTTATTTAAAAAAATTTCACTTTGGAATTATCAAGACTCTACTGTCAGTAAAAATTTCCTAAAGTTATTTGTGGCCATGAACCATCTATTTGAACTGTTAAGGAAGACAAAAACAGCCTAATTGCTACTTCATTAAATAAGCCAATAACTCTTACTTCATAAGCAGAAGAAATTATGTCTTTTTTCAAGATGTTAATGTAGGAAATGGAGGGGGCGTGTATTGTGACGAGTCTAATTGACCTAACTACTACTCAAAAATGTATTCCCCAAATGGGCAACTGGGTAGTAGAGACTATTGATTTTGCTATATTTACATGTAAATGAAAAATTTAGCATTTTGGTCTTTTGTATGTTAGATCTACAAGTGCAGCACTGCCTAGCTTTTCACATACATTCTACCAAACTTTGCTACTTGTTCAACTTCTAAGTGAACAATATTATGTGTTCTGACCATCCATCACTTGTTTCAAGCCTCTCTCAGCTGAAAGTTAGGACAGAGCATCACTTAGGATGAAGCAAACTGGCCAAGAGGGAGAAAGCAATTGAATTTGCGAAGAAAGTATTCATTGTTCTTCACCCTTTTATTGCTGTGTGTTCTCTGGGTCAGAAAGGATCTTTCTTGTTAATGGATCTCCCAAAATGTCAAAGGCTGAAGCAGTGACATCCTCACAGGTTTACTTCCTTGCCAAGCAGAATAAGGGAACAATTGGAAAATGTGCACTGTTGAAGAATAAATCCATTGATCATGTGTATTTATTAGCTCTTGAAAAATATTTGCACTCCAGAATCACAAAAATAAGCACATCTAGAAAAATCACAACTAGTTCTGACATACTGATGGACTCATGAGATATTTCGAGGCATTGACGATGCACAAAAGTGTTTGGAGCACTTGGGAAGCTGAAGCAGGAGAATTAAAAATACAGAGTGGTACCTAATTTCAGAAGAACAAGAAGAGAAAGTGGAAGGAGGACGAGGAGGAAGAGAAGAGGAAGAAGAGGAGGAGGAGGAGAAGAGGAAGAAGAAAGGGCAGACAAAGGAGGAGGAGGAGGAAGGATATATTAAAGGAGGAGGAGGAGGATATACTAAAACAAATATATAGTGTACTTCAGTTTTCTTTTTCAACTGATAATCTCCATTTCAGTAAGTGAAAAAATTTTCACAGCTAAGTCAAAACCCAAAACCACCACCACACACAATTTCTTCTTGTTATTTTACATTCTCTATCACATTCTTCAACAACTCTCTTTATCTCTAAAATTCAAAGCATAGAGAGGCGCATAGAGAGAAGCATAGTGAAACATAATATAGATAATAAATGTTGAAAATGAATTAGTATTTAGCCTCTAGATAGCTAAAAGTGATTTAAAATTATAAAAACTCATTACATAGTAAGTATATTTAATACAGGATATTGATACTCCCAAAATTATTTTGGCATTCTTCTCTAATAGGCATAAAATTAGAATAAAAGCAATTAACTACAAGAGGAGAAGCTGTGAAAATAACTTAGAGTAAAATTGTATTCAATTTCTAAAGACTGTCCAAAACCTAAAACATGTTACTGGTATCACTTCTATCAAGTATTTAAAGAGAGGGCTACATCTACTCCAGGATAAAACTTTAGGGATAATCCTAAAGTAGCGATGAGCAACACAATATTATATTAAAAGAGAAACTCTCCTATAAAACAAAATAGATTTCTACATCAGTGAAAAGATGCACGTGCAGTAGTATTGTGTTTCTATTCATTCTTTAACCTACCTCCCTAATCTCCAGCCTTCATCCCACCAAAGCTGTTTCTTTCTTTCTTTCTTTCTTTTCTTTTTTTTTTTTTCCTACCTGGAATTTCACTGTATAATCCACTCCAACATCCCATCATTTAACTGCAAAACTGATTTGTCAGCCATCCTGTAAAATCTGCCTTGAAAGGGCTAGAACATAAAAAGCAGATTTTAGAGTTGTGTCTAATGAGTTTTTGCAATACATGAAATAGTTGCATAGCCAAATAATATAAAACTTGCAAACAACATTGAGTAGAAAATAGTAAACATCATTAGAGGTAACACTAATCTATTTACCGTCTGGTGATATATCACCGTTCTAGTTTCCCTGAACTGGTAAATAAATTTTGATCGGTCGCTATTTCTCTTTCTAGTCAAATCCAATTTCTATTCTCTTGATCTATCACAGTTTGACATTACAGGAAAAAAAAAGATTTAGAGACTTTTAGGACAGAATTCACTTTCAAGTTTCAAGGGCTTAAAAATATAGACGAAGGAAAGAAAAGAAAAACAATCAGAAATTATGTCTTGCTGAGATTTCTTAATATGCGTAGCTTTGTTTAACATTACATGCTTTGGGAATCAAGTAGACTTTTTCATTTTGTCTTTATTTACGACTTGTCAATCAAATTCTCCTCTTAATTATTAGAATTAACGAATAAGAAAAGTTCTGGGATAACTGTCCCAATTTCACAGGAACATTTTGTTCAATAACACTGCTTATATAAGGAAGTCATCTCAATTTAGTAAATATAACAAAAGAACTTAATGTCAGCATGATTTTCAAATAAACTTCTCCTGCAACCATATCAACCCTAGATATTTAATACAGCATTACTAAATTTTAAGAAGTTCTTATTTGAATTTTAAATACTTGGCTGTTTCAAATAAAGAAATAATCTTACATAGCACTAAATTAGAACCTCTGAGCCTCAGGATTTATGATACAGGTCACATTGTTTCTTAGCCCTGATCCTACTCCTAGAGTAACAAGATTTTCCTCACATCTTGTTTCTTGGTTTTTACTGACTGAATTTTTTGTCTTCCAATATTCATATGTTGAAACCTAAGCCTCCCTCCTCTCTCCATGACTGTATTTGGAAAAGGATCCACTAAGGAAGTACTGTAATTAAGGTCAACTGCAGTCATCAAGTGTAGGGCCTTGATCTGATTGCATTAATATCCTTAACACAAGATACAGTAGAGAACATATCTGCTCTCTGCCTCTCTGTCTCTGTCTCTGTCTCTGCCTCTGCCTCTCTCTCCCTCCCTCTCTCTCTCTCTCTCTCTCTCTCTCTCTCTCTTTCTCTCTCTCTCTGTCTCTCTTGTTCTGCATAGAGGGAAAGGCTGTGGGAGGCCATGCCATATACAACCAGGAAAAGAGCTCTCACCCAAAACCAAGTCTGTGGGCCTCCAGTACTGTGAGAAATATATATTTTTGTTAAGTTCCCCAGTCTGTGACATTTTCCATTTTCTTACTGCAATACAATTAGACCAATACAGACTGGAATGCAATAAGAAACATTCCAGATAAATAAGTTCTGAGAAAAACATTTATATTTCTTTTAAGTCAACTGATACTGTTAAAGAGAAGCCATGTGCATAAGAAACCTGGCTTAGCCATATTGTCAGAAAACTGCAATTAGCCTTCTGGCAGCTACACGTGAGCCTCTTACACCCTGTGTACACAGTGTATGATACAGTCACATGCAGTCACATGCAGGCTCCTGTTTCATTTCTGTTCTCTGGCACTGCTCATATCCTAATGTCAAATGAGTGGCCATTTGCCTCCTGCAATTGTTCAAACTTGAATTGTAAATTATCACCTCTTCCTCATGATTCACATTGTACAAGGTTATTATGTCGTTGGACTGTACTGCTTAATATGATTACTACATTATCAGTTACCTCTGTTGCCTTTGGAGATACAAAAATTCCAATGCAGGGACTCAGGCACCTGATTTCAGTGCTGAATCTATGAACACTATGACCATCCCAATTAGCTCAGTCCCATACATTTTACATCAACTGCATTCTAATTTGTATGTCCTCATATCTTGGAAACTGCAATTAATATTCCACAGAATGTCCTTGTGGAGATAAAGTCTCAATAATGCTTAGTCTTGTTCTACTGTTTGGAACATTTATATCTTTTTTTTTTTTTAAATGGACAAAAAAACTTCTTTGTAGGCTAGGGATTTAGTTCAGTGGTTAGAATGCTTTCTTAGCAAGCACAAGGCCCTCAGTTTGATCCCCAGCACCAAAAAACAAACAAACAAACAAAAAAACTGGTTTGTATTTATTGTGCATAATATGTTGCCTTGAAATACATTAACACTGTAGAATGTCTGAACTGAGCTAATTAACATATGTGTTCCCTAAATTATTCTGTGTTGAGAACACTTAAAATCTAATCTGTTAGCAATTATCAAGAAAATAATATATTCATACTCACTATAGTCGACATGTTGTACAATAGGTCACTTTATTTTTTCTAACTGAAATTTTATATCCTTTGTTCAAGATCTCTCCAACACCCAAACTCTCATTCATCAAAACTACCCACTACCAAGCCGAATAGTACAATAGTGCTTTTCTAGACCAGGATTATTGGAATCACTTAGGAATTTAGTAGAAATCCACAGTTTTAGGATCCATCTGACTTACTGATTCTGCAGTTCAGCGGGGTTGGGGGATGTCCCCACAAGCTGATTCATAAAATCCCCTGGGAAATACTAATCCACATTGACTGTTGAGTACAATTTGCCTAGGGGCAAATTGAACCTTGGAATGTGCAACAGACACATTGGATGACTCCTTCCTTATTTATCCCTATTTAAGGGGGGAGGGGGGATTGTTTTTTTTTTCCCTACCCCTCTCTCTCTTCTTTCTTTCTTTCTTTCTTTCTTTCTTTCTTTCTTTCTTTCTTTCTTTTCTTTTCTTTCTTTCTTTTTTTTCTATAGTTCTTGGGATTCAATTCAAGCCCTCAGGCAATTCTAAGCAAGCTCTCTATCCTTAAACTACATCTCCAGCCCTGACAATTGGTTTTTCTACTCCATGTTACACTTCTGCTCATTTCCCTTGCATATTAGGGTTTATTCTGGAAACTCTGATTTCAACAAATGGGAAGAGATTACCCTAGGTCCCAGTGAGTTCACTGGGAATCCTTCCCATCCAAGTAATCCCAAGATCCCCTATCTTGGAATCATTCTTTTACTTCCTGTACCTCCCAATTAACTGATATTACTTATTAACACCCCATTTCACCTAACTTTAAGTAACATTATTATCAATTTTCTGAAATAACTGAAGTAATTAATAAATGTATAGAGTTTGAATTCCTTCTCTTGCTAGGTAAATTATAATATTTCCAATCAATTAAAAGATACAGGATATATTTTTTCTATTTTCTGCCTTAAACTGTCCTAAGTAGTTTTTAAAAAATCTGCTAATATAACATTGTTTAGGCTATATTAAAAAACTTTACACAGATTCATATAGCACAACTCCATATAATTATTTTCTAAGTACTATACTCAGTATTTTATAAGTGATCTCATTTAAAGAATGGTATTCATATGAAAACCAATTGAAATTTTCATACATGTAATTTCAAATATTGATACCAAACTGGCATTTGAGAAGTTTCAGTTTAAATATCAGTTATATCTTCTGGTGATAATCAAACACAAAGTATTTAGAAATTATGAAGAATTTTATATAAGGAGATTTACATGAGTAGTATATAGGATTAAATAGAGCAAAGCGTAATAATTTCTCATCTGTAATTTTATAAAATACAGATAATTACTGAGACATTGTTGATGGCTCAAGTCTTTTTTAATTAATTTTTTTTGTCTATGAGCATTTAGTCTTGGATGCTACAGATGATAAAAAGGTTCTTAGAAAATTAAGAGCAAGGTAGAGTCCAGATAAGATCCTCTAGCAATCAGCTCAGCAGAGACAGAACAATTCCAGTGGCTCTTCCTGTACAAATTTACCTTCCCAAGGGCTAAGGAATCCAGGTGAGAAACCACAGTGCTGGTTCTAGCATAATAATGAGAAGAGATACACTACACGTGGAACAAGAAGGAAGTAGTTGCTTGATCACTTCTCTCAACTCTATCCTGAAAAGAGCTGTCTTCCATATAAGGGAAAGAGAAAAATTAAATTCACACTTTGAAATGTAGTACAGGTCTAACATCCCGTCACTCATTGCTGGGTGGAGTCCCGGGGCCTGTTCAGTATCTGTAGACTGAACCTTTGCAATGGCGTTAGAGAGGAGGCTAAGTGACCGCATCCATCGCACCTCCATCTGACTCGAGCGGCAAAGGGAAAGCAAATCGCCAGTCACCGGGGCTTGAGAGAGGAAACGTATTACACAGGGATAAAGGGATCAACTCAGCAAAGGAAGATAACGATTCTAAATATACACGAAGCATATAAGAGAGCCTGAACAGACACAGCACAAATACTAGACCTAAAGGACGACAGAGACTCCAAGATGATCACACTGCAGAGGAGACATTAACATCACTCTTTCAGCAGTGGAGAAATCAGTCAAGAGACACCATCGGTAAATTCCGTACTGGAAAAATGTCTCTAACAGACAACTGCAGAACTTCCTACCCGATGGATGAAAGATGCTCACTCTTCTCAAGAGCACGCAGAACACTGTTGAAGACAGAACGTATCATGGGCCACAAAACAAGGCTTGACAAAGTTTTTAAAAATTGAAACCATACCATGCATTTTTTCTAAC
>PVJO010021277.1:0-30075 GCA_004026905.1 Hystrix cristata | reverse complement strand
TGGAAACCCAGAAAATCCAGTCAAGTGCTGGGAGCCCACAGCAATGTCCCATGTACACCCGTGTCTGCACCAAATGCTGAAGAAATCTTTGCTGGAACCAGGATATGATGTTTGCAGCAGAGATGAAGACCAGAACTCCCTGGAAGTGAACAGCAGCCATCCTCAACAACAGCAAGGCCCCGAGTTCTTTCTGTGACTAAAACAGGCGAGTCCCCTTTGGGAGAACTGGCTCCAACAGAGCTTCCCCAGGAACCAGTAGGAAACTATCTTCTGCTCCCATTCATCATGTTGTGTCAGCAACAATCCTCAGGTGGATCCTCTATGCCCAAAACCACATCAGTTCAGGGGCCGGGGATTTAGCTCAGTGGTTACAGTGCTTGCCTCGTAGCGTAAGACCCTGAGTTCGATCCCCAGCACCAAAACCAAACAAACAAACAAAATAACCACATCAGTTCAGTCCAGCTGGATGTTCCTGCTCAAGTTGACCATCAGTCCACAATAAGGAATGTCTACTAGACCTGTGTCAATAGAGCCGCGTAGAAAGGACAGAATAACACCCAAGGCCTGCAAGACTTGATTCAAACCTAATTTAACAGACTGATACATTTTAAGAACGAGTATACAGATAAAAGGAGGGTTGATCAACTTTGAAAGTGATGAAGAGGAAACATACTCCAATATATTCCCCAAACATACTCAAACACAAAGAAGAAACATGCCTTTACATTCTCCTAAAAAAAAAAAATAAAAAAAAAAGGGAAGGTCGAACCCAAAGGGTAGGTATTTCGTCTCTATTACAGTTTTTAAAGTGTGTTTTAGAACATTATGGATGTCTATTACAGCACATCCTTCTAGGCTACCAGATTCTAGGAACTTTTTGAGCTATTTTCCAACTCTTTGTAAGTTGAAAAACTTGAAAATTATGTTTTTGTCCAATAGAGTTCCCAATGATTTCCTTTCTTAGCTATGCAAAAAACAAATTTTCTTCCACCTGCAATTCAATTCCTTTATTTCTTTTTTTTTTTTTAATTTTTTATTTTTACCAGGAACATGTAATGGTACATTGTATACACAATGATCATAATCAACATGGTTATTTTGTACCTGCACATGATACATCTTGGTTTTCCCCCCTCTTCCCCCCCTTCCCCTACACTCCCTTCCATTCACCCACCCCTCCCTATTTGCAACAAGTGTAGTTACACTTTACCATTTTTTCCCCTTTCCTTTATTTCAAATACATTAGTATCTTTTTGTTTTTCATTTAAATCACTTTTACCATCAGCTTGGTTATATAATCGAATGAGTAACATTAATTCTTTAACGTGGCCATTTTTTCATTTTTATATCTGTATGAGTCATAATTATACCATATTTGTGAAAATTGTCTTTTAACACTAAATAAATAAGAGCATCCCTAATGACTAGATAGATGCAGGGTGGAAGAAATCAACTGACTGAATATTTCCTCAGTTCTACAATCACATCCATCTGACATTATGAAAAAGGTACACCAGGCTATCTTAATTTGCTACACATAAATATTTACCTTATCTAACTTCTCTAATTATGATTTGATTTTCATCAAGTACCCATATGAATTTAATTGGCTTTCTGTGTTGAGTTGATCCTCTTTTAGGATGAGATTACACTGACCATGAAAATCGAAGGGTTTCAGTCCAGTGGAACGTATACACTTGTTTATAAATATCGAATTACTTTTAAGCCAGATCTAAATGGTGTGCACACAACCAGTTTTGAACAGAGATGAAATAAATGTAAGTATTGTAGCATAAAAGAAAGTAAGAGCCTTGGTTTTAGAATCATGGGTTTTAGGATTTTGAAATGTATATTTAGCCATTATAGACTATACTTAACTAACAGAAGAGTTTGAAGAATCTCAACACATAGAAATGATAACATTTAAGCAGATGGAAATGCTAATTACCCTGATTTGATCCTTACACATTGTATGCATGTATCAAATTATAATGCTACACCCCATGAATATGTATCAATACTTTACACCAATTAAAAATTAAAATTTTTTTTACAAAATCAAACCTAGGATTAAATTCTAGCTGTGTCAGTTTATAAGCTGTGTGACCTTTGTCAAGTTGCTCGATCCCTCAGAATCTGAGTCTCCTCATCTGCAGATGAAAATACTAACATAAGACTTCGAGGTAGTGTAGTATTGACTATTTCTAATCTACATGTCAGCTGGGATCATTCTCTCCTTCTCCTGTATGGCCTTTGAGAAATCAAAGGTCCATCCTAAAGGTTGTTTTGGTCCTTGGTTATCGCTCTTCAAAATTCTTGGTTCTGCCAAATCTTTTGATACATTTCACATCCTATCTTCTGCATCTTCATCTTTTCTTTCCCCATGGTACCCCACAAAGAGCACAGCCCCTTTTTTCTTATTTCCCCAAAGCACTACTACTCACACAAAGCTTGTGCCTGGTAGACATTAACAGAATATTAATAGATTTTAAAATAATGATTACAGAGGTGAAGACTATTTCCTGTTCCTAGCCAACTTTCCTACTGTAGGGACTCCCTTTCACTCTAAATCTCTAAATTTTTCCCTCATATTTCACTTTCTGGGCTCAACCACCAACATTTTTCTTCCATGCTTTTCAAAAATCAGTTTGCACTCTTATTCTCATCCTTGAGAATATTCCTCTTATGCCTGGAGAGACTGTTTCTGAGAATTTGGTGGTCAGCATTTAAAGTAATGCTTTCTCTTAGCTACATTCCCAAAATTCCTGGAAGAGGAATTCAATCAGTGGTAGTTAGCACCATTATGTGTCTAGATCCCCAAGGTAATGACCTTGAAACACTATTCTTGTTCAAATATATAAATTCTTTTATGTTTGTTAAAAAGCCAGCCCTGTTATTTTTTATCACTTCTTACAAATTAACACTTCAGACATTATGCAGGAAAAATCAATACTTTTGTTTTTTAGCATACTGAAAAATAACTTACTAGCTTTGCATTTTTACATATGTCCTGACAAATGGACATTTCCCCTCCTCCTTTGCTCTAATAATCACTTCTCTTCCTGAATGAATTATAGAGGCTGCTTTGGATTCAGAAGAATAACTCTGAACTCCCAGCCTTTGTGCTGCTTCTCGTGTTGCTGACATTACTCATATGCCAGGTATGTGTGACCTGGGATAAGAAACAGCAAATTCCACTTCCCAGGCTCAAATATTAGCCTGGCATAGACACAATAAACCCAGTGAGGACTAAATCAACCTTCTAACCTGGAGTTCTTATAGCTCTCTCATTACTATCCGGCAAAAAGTAATCTGAGAATAAGCCAGCACAACTGAAGATGAGAGGGAGAGGGGGGAGGGAGAGAGACCAAGCCCTCCACATTTATTTGAACACATTTAGACAAGCAATATTTGTAACCAACCCTATTTTGATTGTTTGTTGTTGTTTGTTGTTGTTGTTACATAATAGAAAAACTCCTTTTGGTTTAATTCACTTTGAATTGAATTTTCTATCCTCTGTAACAGTGAATCCTGTCTGATACATGCATTTCATCCAAAATCGACTTGAAATTCGTACAGTTGGGACTGGGGATTTAGCAAAGTGGTTAGAGTGCTTGCCTACCAAGCACAAGGCCTGAGTTCAATCCCTGGCAAGAAAAAAAAAAAAAAAGTTTAGAAATTCATACAGTCATCCAGATAAAAGTAAATACAGACAAAGAGGCACATGATTGATAAATAAAAGAAATTTAGGCAAAGTTTCATGTAAACCAACTAAACAAAACTTCATTCAATTAGTTTCCAGGAGAGAGGTTCAAATTCAGGACCTTCCTAATAGCTAATTAATATTTGTGAAATGAATAATGCCCGTGATATTAAATGAAGTCAATTTCATAAGAGGGCCCTTGTTTACTAGTTCAAGAGGAAAATTTCTGTAATAGGTCTTCATAGGGGTGTACTGTGTGTGTCATCACAAGCAATGTCCTCAGTGACAGCCTTGTCAAAAACATACTAGTGAGATTTATTTGGCTGCTTTTCGTAATGAAGCTCAAAAAAAATAATGACATCAAAACACAATTCTGTCTGAGCAATGTTACGAAAGATCAAAAGACTGCCGTCCGATTACAAAGCTCTCTGATAGCTAAGAGATGAGGAAAAGAATGTCTGTAAGTAAATACTTCTCAAACTTTTTAGCAATAGGAACTTTTATTCATGGGAAGCTATATGTATGGCTGATCTGGTTGACTCTTGACTGGGGACCCAGAAAGTCCACTTAGCAACATCTCCCTCATAGTCTTGCCTATCTCTAGCATGACGAACCCAGTGGAAGACCAGACCTCTGAAACACTATTTTAAAATGGATACAGAGAGAACCATATGTTATCAGTCCAAAAAAATTCCATACACTGCATTTTTCGTGCAATTCAACTCCCAGAATTTCAAAGCAGAAAATTCAACTTTAAATTACATATCTGATATTGAGAAAAGTCATTACCTGTAAGTATTAATGATCAAATGTGTGGGAGATAGGATTTTATCCTTCTATCCAACTATGCGGAGGACAGGACTTTATCCTCCTATCCTACCATGTTCCAAAGGAAAAAGAATTCAATCAGAACATATTTCTTAAAATGACTTCTACAGTTTAGATCTTGGGCCCATATGTTAAAAGGTCTTTCTTCCAGAGTGGTGCTAGTGGGTGAAAACTTTTACAAGGTGGAGCCTGATGCAAGCTTGTACACCAGCGGAGTGTGTGCTCAAAGCCCACTATGGAGCACCAGAGTCCTCCTCCTCCTTCTCGTCCTCCTCTTTCTTCTTCTTCTTCTTTCTCTTCTTCTTTCTCTTCTTTCTCTTCTTCTTTCTCTTCTTCCTCTTCTTCCTCTTCTTCCTCTTCTTCTTCCTCCTCCTCTTCTTCTTCTTCTTGTCTTCTTCATCTTCTTCGTCACTTCCCTGCTATGCAGTGAGTGGTTTTGTTCTGTCACACTCCTGCTATCATGTGCTACCTTGCCCAAAGCAAAGGGGTCAACAAATCATGGACCAGTATCTCTACAGCTAAGTCAAAATGAACTTTTCTTCCATATAAATTGATTGTTTCAGGTATTTGTTACAGTAATGAAAAGCTGACTCACAAAGACTACCTCTGGGCAATGCATCGATGCAGTACCTGAAAGAGAAATCCACAGCTCCCTGGGGAAGCAGCTCTAGAGTTATATGGCTATCCCTAAGCCAGGACAAAGACAAGTGGGCAATAAAGATCCAAGACTGCTATGTCACAGAACGCATCTTGAATCACAGTATCTTGGAAATAACTTCAAACAGCATAGGATCTCTCATAATAGACCCCACAGAGCATCTAAATCTGAACAATGAAATTTCTTAAAGAACTCTTAAAAATATTTTGGGTGAAAACATACATCCATAAAAATGAGTAATTTGATAAAAGGTAATTGGATATAAACCAATCGAATATTGCAGGACATCTTGCCAAAATTATCAAGTGGATCCTACGATAGTTGAACAATGCAGATTCATCTTTTAATACATTTGGTGGCAAAATCAATTGTCCATAACTGGAGAAAGAAAACCCATACCATTGATGTAAAGAATATTTATCTTTCTATTCCAAATAACACACATCTATTTCATCCATTAACAGTTTTAAGTCATTATGAAATTGGGAGAATGAAGAGGAAGATACATGCCTACTGAACTCTAGTATATTTTCTATAAAGATTCTATTATATGGGAGGTGATACCAACTGACTTTTCCTGTGCAGAGGTCTTAGAATGCAGTTTTTTTGCAATCCTTGGTAATAAAAATTTTACATTGGTTTATATGGGTTTGCCAAGGGTCAAAAAACTACAGTCCACAGGCAAAATGGCTAAATTAAAAATCCACTGGAACTCAACCAGGCCTAGCTATTTGTTTGTTTTAACCATGCTGTTTTTGTGCACCTGTGGAAGATATGATCGGATGTAACAGAGATCACATGGCAGTAAGACTAAAATATTACTACGCATCCTTTTAAGAAAGAGTTTGTCTAGTTTGGTCTTAGTTGATAATTGGTTCTGTTCTTGGGTCAAAGATCAATAAAATATCAAAAATGTTAGATTTATTCATTAAGCTACAATGTTAAGTCATACATGAAAATTATCAATATTGAATGAGTAAAATCTAAAACTTGGTTATTCATCATGTAGAATTCTAACCTAAGACACATACTTAAAATAAGTTAGGAAGGAAACTAACAGAATTTATAATACTAATGCTTAGTTAATTGATGAGCCAATAACATAGATGGTGGTGTAAAATTACTTTTTAAAAACTGAACAGGTTAATCAATGGACTTACTGAGTGAAATAGAGGATTATTTTCTAAATAATAAATAATGGATCTATAAAGTTCAGTAAAGTAGTCTAAGTTTTAAAAACTAAATAGATTACAAACCTATCTAGAGAAGAAACTTCCAGAGCTCGGAGTTTACAAACTGTAAAAAAAATCCAGAGAGCTGAAATTGAGTATCAGCTTCAAGAAGTATCAGGACTTCAGTCAGTTATTCTAAATGAACAACCACTTTTTATTAAAATCTGGACTACAAAGTTGAAGGAGTTCTCCTTAAATTAAATTAACCTTCTTTGTTGTACTTCATGAACGTTTAAAGTATATGCTTACCTCAAGGATGTGAGACCCATGCTTCCTAACAAAACTCAAGGCTTGAAATAGTAAATATGAAAGAGACCGTATCTAGAGAATGACTGAAAAAATAAACAATGAATGAAAGGGAAGAAAACGTGTTCCAAATAAATATAATGAAATCAATATCCCTTAGTAGGAATTCTGCAGTTCAAAGCAAAGCCCACCTCACTTATACCTGAAGAGAGCATACGTACTTGTGAGCCATCTTGCTGCTTGCCAAGCCAGTAATAAAGCTTGCTGATCAACGTGACAAGTAACTTCCTACTTAGAGCTACATACAATGTCAGAAGAAAAAAAAAAAAAGCCACACCAATATTAATCAGTCTAGTCCCTCGTAAGTAACTTTCAATATGAATTAATAATAAGCAGCTGCTTAACATTTGAGGATAAAAAATTGCATAAAAGAAAATTGCGAACATAATGAGAATGAACAATTTTGAGTGAAACAAGAGCACTTGAAGTCACAGAAGACAACTTTATAAAAATTCTAGTATTTCATTGATTGAGTGATGAAAATGCATGTTACTCAAAAACAAACCCAGGCTGCAATCCACAAAACAAAAAATGTATCAATCAAAGAACAACAAAGTAGTTCTTATGAAGTAAAAATATAACTGGAAAAAATTACTAGAGGGGTAGAGATAAATAATTAAGGTACCTCCTGAGCATTAAGCAAAAACAAAAATGGCTAAAAGTAGAAGTTGACTCTCATATGAGATGAATTAAAATGATGAAACTACAGAAAAATAGGAGAGAAGTAATAATCCAAGGTATAAATGAAGAAAATACACTAGAGCTGAAGAAAATTAGAGATTAAATGGTACCAGAAAGATTATTTTAAGATTTATTTCTGAACATGTTCTAGTTAAATTTAAGTACAAGAACAAAGAGAAAATTCTAGAAGCTTCCAGAAAAAACAAAAATGAATACAAACCATTACTATTATATATCTCATGCAAAAATACTAGATGTTTAAAAGCAATGGAATAATGTTCCAGAAAAGAAGTTCCAAAAGAGAAGAAGTTCCAAAGTTCCAAAAGAGAAGAACTAATACTGACCTTAGAGTTCTACATGCACAACCAAACTATTAATAACATATGAACATCAAAAGATGACTTTCAGATATGCAAAACTTTCAAAGTTTTTCACAAATATATACCAAGAGGAAAAAAATTTTGCAGGAGTTATTTGAATAGTATTCAAGTCAATTATTTTTTTAACTTTGTAGCTAAGTGCATCACAAAAAAAGAAAACAGATGGAATCTAGTAGAAAAAAATGACAATATTTTGTAGCCACAGAAATACATTTCCTTTCTTGTAGTTGATGTCTTGCCACTTGATTGTTCACTGAATAATAGTTAATTGGTGTTTAAAAGTGACCTAGCATTGCGATGGATTGAACCCAGGGTCTTGCACAGTTAGGCAAGCAATCTGCCACTGACCCCCAAAATAGAATTTTAGCTATAATTATAAGGTTTAATAGAACATAAAATACTTGCAAATTTATAAAGAAAAATATGGACTTTTTCATTATACATAGATAAGAATCAAAAGATAATACCTAATGTTAATGGATTAAGATATATAGGCTGTACTATAATATTTAAAGTTACAATATGAAAGAATAAAAATACATAATTTACAATTATGAGTAAGGAAAGAAGTGTGAAGGTAATAAGATTAAATTAACATCTATGTTTCATGCTGGGATGTAAACAGATGCTGTTTAAAATTGCTAAATACAAGAAGATTCACAAAAGAATTAAACACTGGCAGAACTAACAAGGACTTTAAAAAGTAGTTTATCTGAAAAGTAGGTCTCCAGTTGAATGGTATTTTGGGAGATTTTACATTTGCACCCTTTTGCACAATTTCAAATTCTCACATGGACATATATTACTAAAAGAATATTAGTAAAAATAAAAGGTAATTATTCAAATCCTAACTAGTATATGGGATGATTATCCCAAATGCACCTCTCTCACCATGTTGACTTTTGAGAAGCACAATCTCAGCATTTATATTTATTCCCAGTTCTGAATAACAACCAGAATTCATATCTCAAGATTCTGAGATTTTTGGAAGAAATAATATTTTTGAGTATAATTTAAAAATGATAAAAACCCTGGTGGGATCTGCTCAGTTCCCTATTGCTTGTTAAATCAGTGACTTTAACAATGTACATTCTAAATTCTCATAAATGTTTATCAACCAAGCGTTAGAACCCTGGAAAATGGAATAAACAGTTCCTCACACGGGGTAAGAAGACACCATTCAGGTTGGGGATTTCACTCAAGTGATAGAGCGCTTGCCCTGAGTTCTATCCCGAGCACCGCTCCCACCCCCGCAAAAAAAAAAAAAAAAAAAGAAGAAGACAGCATTCACTGGGTGCTGAGACACCAAATTATTCTCTAAGCAGTTTGCTGTAGTAGTCTAATCACGAGTACAAACAGGCCCTAGGTTGAGGTCAATACAACAGGAAATAGATTACAGAGTGTCTAAAGAATCTTTTCTACAGATGGCAATATGCAGAGAAGAGGTAAGTATGGTTGTATTTCTCGAATCACTCCTAGCATCCTATTACATGCTTCTATTCAGCAGGATGCCTTTTAATCAAGAATTACTGATATTTATTCAACTTACCAAAAGAAAAGAGTTCCAGAATCCCAATATTCACCCTCTACGCTGAGTGTCGGGAATGCTCTGTGGAGCCTTCCCAATCCAGTCATTCAGCTGTCCAAATATAAATATCTCTGCTGTGGAGTACCCAGACAACCAGGTAGCCTCTGTCAATCAAATACAAATTCTCTAGGAAAGCTTCAGGAATTTTCCAGAAGATATGATACTAGATAGTCCTGAGGATGAACAAGATAGAAGTATTCTGCTCATCTTTATGTCCGTATCTGTCATGTAACCCTAAGACAAAATATTTGAAATGAAGGATATAAACAAGTGTTATTAAAACTGAGTAAATATTGAAACCAGTCAGGAAAGCTAATTTGTTCAGGTACTTACTTTTGGAAGCCCAATCAATACACTTAAGGAAAGGAATAATGAAGATTAGCAATTTTCAAGAAAACTAATCAGATGAATACAACCATTTTTCTTAAAATGCAGTGGTTCTAGCCCTACAGCTGTTGTTGAGTGACTTTGCCCAAATAAAAATGGCTCCAGTTCATCACACCAGGATAAATTATATGTAGCCATATGGGACCGTCTGGAGATTTTTACATCACAATACCCAAACTGGAGCATGTGTCTCCTGTGATTTGTACAGACTCCAGAAGAAAAGACTTCACACAAGGGAAAATAAGCCTAGAAATGAATAAAACTGGGGTCTCATTTTTATTAGTGTATTCATCTAATTATACTCTTAATAATTGCACATTTGCTATATGTAAAGTTCACAACAATTTAAGAAAAAAAGAAAGAAATTGAACCATGATGAATTTCTAAGACACTGAGAAGGTGAGGGTTTAAAATGTATTGCTTTATTTATAGGTAGCATTTGCTTTGAACAATTCCAATGTGCATAAATTTCAGTTTTCATAGGCTAGTTAATTATGTTTCCCAACAATATACATCATATTCCAGTTACCAAAACACACCGGCTGGGTAATTTTATAAAGCACAAACTTCAGGACTCACTCTTCATTCCAAAATCATTATGAAATAAAAGATCCACTCATGAACAGTAACCAGTCATACCACTGGCTTTAAAATCTGTCCATGATAGGTTAGTACTACCTGAGATTTGGTTCCCATCAGTGTGTTGTTGGGTTGCCTTGATGCTACTTAGTAATATATCCACGTGACATTTTACGAAAATAGATACTTGAAAGAGAGAAATGGCCAACAGAGATAAAAGTTCAGTGAAGAAATGACAAGTGGTAATGCTGGAAGTGAAATTCAAATCAAACATATATTCAAGACTTAGATGACTAAGATGTTGACTCTGTCGTCATTTAAAAAACTCTACAAACTCAGCCAGAGGAACTTAGAGAAGGTGAACAACTTACCAACATGATCAAGAAAAGATTTTGTGATAAAAAGATGAAGATGTCCCAGAAGAAACAATGCCAGGAAAATGTTCACATTAAAGAAACTCTCAGAGATATTTCATGACATTGAGAGCACAAAGGATAAAATGTTGGAAGCTGATCCAAACTTAGAAAGGAGTGTGACAATTCACCAAGGCACAGAAAGATGTTCATCCCATATGTTAAGTTATATGACAAGAAGAAAAAGGCAAGTTCTGTTAAAACTATTTTTGATAAGGCTTTTAAAAAAAGAAATAATACACTTCAATTCTCAGTGTTTCTAATGTTTAAATTACAGTGCTATAAATAAGTTTAGTTTTACTGTTTTTTTATTTTGACATACATTTCCAATCAATAGTTGGAGAGGTTTTTAAAAAAATGTAATTTTAATTTATTTTTAACTGATAAACATAAAACTGTATGTTAATGGGTGGGGTACATGTAGCATTTTAATATTATACACATTGTGCAATGTTTAAACCATGTTAAACATATCTATCTTCTTAAACATTTATCATTTCTTTATGGTGAAATTTTTCAAAAATCCTTTCTTCTAGCTTTTTGAAATGCACAGTACATTATTGTTGTCTACAGTCACTTCTGGTGTGCATTAGCACACCAGAACTTCTTGCTCCTATCAAAGTGGAACATAGTACCTACTGACCAAACTTTCTCTGCTCTTCCTCCTCCCAACTCCCCATGGCCTCTGGTAACCATTCTACTCTCAGATTCTTTAAGATCCATTTCTTAGATATATATATATGGGTGAGATCCTGGGATACTTGTCTTAGTGTGTCTGATTCATTTCAGTTAACATACTGACCTCTAGTTCCATCCCTGTCTCAAAAGACAGAATTTCATTCTGTCTGGCTGAATCATACTGCACTGTACATATGTACCATATTTTCTTCAGCCATTCTTAGGTTGAAGGACACAGCTTGCTTCCATATCTTGGCTTGTGAACAGTGCTGCAATGAACAAGAGAGTACAAATGTCTCTTCAACATACTGATCTCATTTCTTCTGGGTATATATGCAGTGGTGGAATTGCTGGACAACATGAGGCCTTAGCCACTTTCCTCATCACAGGGACACATTTATTTCAGCTCACACATTTAGAACTTTCAGTCTATGGTAAGTGACTCCAGTGTAGAAACAACATGGTGGAAGCACCTGCCTAATCAGGTCATGGTGGCCCAGAAGAAGAGAGAGAAGGGAGGGGCCGGGGAAGGAAGTACACTCCTCCAGCCCATGCCCCTAGTGACCCATCTCTTCTGACCAGGCCGGACTTTTCAAAAGCACACTTGGCTGCTGAACTCACCAGCAGTTGAATCCACCAATGAGTATGGTCCCCATGATCCAGTTACCTTCCAAAACTCTACCTCTGCACACAGGAGAGTTTGGGGCCACATCTAGATTAAAACCATAGTATGCAGTCGTTCTCGTTTTACTTTTTTGAGGAATCTCCATACTGTTTTCCATAATGACTATATGAATTCGCATTCCCATCAGTATGTGCTACTCTTCCATTTTCTCCACATCCTCAACACCACTCGTTACCTTTCATCTTTTGACAGCCATTTCTACTGGAGTGAGGCATAGTCCACTGTGCTTTTGATTTTCACATCCATGATGATTAGTGATGTTGATCATCTGTCATATACCTGTTAGCCATTTGTATATCTTCTTTTGAAAAATGCCTATTCAGATCAATTGACCATTTTTTAAAATTCTGGCTATTTGTTTTACTATTGAATTTTCGGAGTTTCCTCTATATTCTGGGTATCAACTCCTCAACACATGCATCAGTTGCAAATATTTTCTTCCATTCTATAGGTTACTTATGCACTCTGCTTGACTTCAGGGCTACATCCTCCAGAAAGTCCCCTAACCAGATTTTGGCTAACTTTTGTGGAGAGAGGAAGTGCATCCAAGACACTGAGAACTAAAGTGGCTGAGATCTAATCCCAGAAACTCCTCTTCACAGTCAGGATGAACTGCCAAGGTTACACTGCTGAAGCCACCCCCTGTTCTCCGTATTTCCCTCATCTTACCCAGGACACACCTTATCTTATCCACCTTTCAGGGTCTTGAGCCCAGAGAAGGGAAATCAGAGCCCCACCTCTCCTCAGTACTGCTGTCTGTCATCATTATGCAACATGTTAAAATATTCCACTTCTAGAATCTAGTGCCTAGAATCAAGCAGACACTTTGGGAATCAGACCTTATGCCCTTAACCCATGTCTACCCGAAAGGTTCCAAATGGTCACTCCTACTTCCTACTGAAGTTAAAGCTGGTACCAACCCTACTTTTTTTATCTGATCTTTTTTTACTTGTCGTTGCAGCCTCAGATTAGGGTTTCAGTCCTGTCCTTACCCTATATCATCCTTCTGCTAGGAGGGCAAGTCTTTTGGCCAGATAATTCCTAGATAAATTTTATTTTCTCCATACTCAGCAAAGACAATAAATAATCAAAGATCACTAGCTTTAATTCCTGGTATGCTGAGGATATCTCTATACAAAATTTAAATTTAAGACAATCTTTCTATGTTTCAGCAGTCTGTTGCTGTAACAGACAGAGCTATATCCACTTATGAGGAAGAAAGGTTTGTTTGGGCTCATAGCTGCAGGGGTTTCATTTCATGGTTGCTTGGCCCCATTGCCTTGGGGTCTGTGGTAAATCAGTATATTATGGCAGGAGCGTATGGTAGAAGGTGTTCACCTCATGGCCTCCAAGGAGTAAAGAGACAGAAGACGATGCTGGTGTCCCAATTCCTTCTAAAGTCACACTCTAGCCACCCAAGAGTGTAATCTGATAACCTTGCTCTTAATATGTGACTGGTGGTCAACCCTTAAGTGACCCTTAGGGAAGCACTTATTCAAACTGTAGCAATCTTTTTGCACAATGTACTTTTAATTATTAGCCAGTGACTCCTAATGCCTTTTTTCTGTATTCCCTCTCCTAATCTCCACCCTAAGCCCTACTCTACCTCATCTTCATCCCAGTAAGTTAGAAAATTCCATCAGAGTAAGGAGAAGATCAAGTTATGAAAATGCAGGAAAGAAGGGAAGGGCAATTCAGGGCAGCCAGAAGCACAATAAAAAAAAAGTCTCAAAATGCTTCCAGTCTCTCATGCTAAGGAAGTTTTTCTGTGCTGCTTCCACTTTGCTTATTAACTATTACATGCACTAATTACAAGAAAAACTTGTTAAAATTTCAGAAAAGTGTATGATTAAATTTCAAGAGTTACATATAAAAAACAAAGGAGCTAAGAATTTAATTAAAAACTTGAAAAAATAATAAAATTATAAACAATGGAAAAAATAAAAATTTTAAAAACTAAAATGAGTAAGATTAATCAAAAGAAAAACTACCACAAATAAAGTGTATATAAAACTTATTAAGTGAAAATTTTTAATTAGAGGAAGAAAAAGTAATCTTAAGAGTTAAAAGAGAAATTTTCAAAAATACTTTGTACTACTGATTTACATCGCCTATGTCTCCCCTTTAGATTTAAGTACTGCGTTCCCCACTTTCCATGAAGGTTATCTTCTGACCACTCAGACAATTTCCTCAACTGAAGAGAACCACTTTATCTTAATACAGCTGCACCCGTGGTATAGATACAGATCGCTGTGACCGTCAAGGCCAGACCCTGCCATGCCGACTACAGAAAACTCTAAGTAGCCATTTTACCTTCACAGCTTCCAAGAATGTGACGATTCCCTAGTAAGATGTGGGAACTTTAGGCAATGTGATATATAAGAGCCCTTTATTCCAATAAAATCATAGGGGTAGAGCAGTCTAGGACAGCCTGGAAAAATCCCCCCAAGGGAAAGGCCAAATTTAGTCCAACACACAGAAGGAGGGACTGTGCCTGGGGAAAAGCTGTCATTCTACAGGCGTGCACTGCACCTGTGAGTGCTCTTCTCACACGCCAGAGGAGATGCAGCCAGCACCCGGGGTGCAATCCAGACCACTACTGTTCTGCAGCAAGGTCATGCAGTTTTCAACAGAAAATTACATGCCTTTTGAAAAATGGTTCTTGGTATGTTAATTTGGTCCTGATATTAACATAACATCCTACCACAAGAAACCAAGTCTTATAGTCAGAACTCCCAATCAGGAACTGGATCCTATTAGATCTATCAAGTCATACAGTCAGATTGGACCAGCAGCAATTCATCGTAAAATGAAGTGGTACAAGTGTGATTGATCACAAGCAGGAAAGAAGAGCAAAAGCAGGCTGTGTACACAGGGAATCACATGTCCTTTACATCTCTGGAGTGGACAAAAGAGAAAGGAAAAAAACAAGAAGTGATACTTGTGAATAATTCAACTTGGTATTTGGTTTCAAACTGAAACGGGAACACATCTGCCATGTTAGTCCCACTTGAACTTTAAAATTCTTTGAAAAGATAGTGCTGAGTGGGAATTCTCCATGTAGGCAAATTTTTCAAACAGTGTGTTTTGTGAGCCATTCTGAGTGAAAGGAAACATGCTGAGGTTAGGCTAGCATTTATCTGAATTTATAGGCAGTGGTAAATATACTTCAGCTGATTGGCCAATTGCACAGAATGAAATCAACTAGAAGATCATAGACTAAGAAGTCTAGGGCTGAGGCACACAATGATCCAAACAGAAGATACAAAGTGAAACAATCTTAATATGGCATTATTGACATCCACCCTGGAAGAACTACCAAAAATCTGACAAAGACCTACCAAAGTGACCTCAGTCAGGCTCTGACACAAGAAGTGTATGTATGAAGCAGCTGTGGTAGAAGAGATGGATGCCAACAGGCCCAAGAACATGGACTTCTGCTTACTGAGGCAAATCCAGCTTTTACAACGGCTGCCTGCCTACTCTGCCAATGATAAATACCAAGGCAGAGGCCCAGCCTACCTCCCTTG
Organism: Hystrix cristata; assembly: GCA_004026905.1. Lineage (NCBI taxonomy): Eukaryota > Metazoa > Chordata > Mammalia > Rodentia > Hystricidae > Hystrix > Hystrix cristata. The sequence goes on along the minus strand of PVJO010021277.1, from coordinate 14,427 downwards.
GATACCTTCTGTCTAGAAGGCATTTTAGCAGAAATTGACATATATTCTGGATATCATTTAGTCTTTCCTCCCTGCAGAGATTCAGCTGATGTTTTTTAAAAGTGTTTGATACACAAACAGAGCATGCACCTATTATTACATCAAAGCAAGAAACCCACTTGTTAACAAAGAGCACATACTATAGTATCCACTGTACCTATCAGACATTGTACCACCCACAAACTAGCTGCTGGACCGACAAAGCAATGAAACTGCCTATCAAAGGCTCAATTAAAAGAAATGACTAAGGCATTAAATTCTGTCTCTTCTAGGACAGTGCCATCTTCTGGGACACATTATACTTACTAAATTGATGATCATTAAATGGTGTTGCATCCCTTATAAAAAGAAAATATGAATCTGAGGACCAAAGGGTAGAAGCAGAAATTAGTCATGCTTACCATCATCCCTAGTGATTGCCTGGGAAATCTATTCTTCCCATCATCCCAACTCCATGTCCTGAGAAGTCCTGGTTCCCAAAGGGGTCACATTCCATGAGGGATCCAGCAAGAGTCTGATTGAACTTTTTTTTTTTTTTTGATTGAACTTTAAACTGCTGCTTCCATCTCACTGCAGGGCCCTTGATCCAAAGGACCAGCAAACAAGAACAATTTCCATTCTTCAGAGGCAGTTGACTTAAGGAACATAGAGGTCAAAGGCTAGAATTTCTCAGGAATAGAGACCAGTGCCCTGAAGGGGCAAGTCAGTAAATCACTAGTGGTAAAAGTGGAGGTTAGAAGAATCTATAATAGATAGATAAAGAAGAACATAAGTCAGTTGTGGACTCAAGGCCACATTTATATGAAGTTTTTTATAGTTTTCCCCAAGGGACCTATCAAACTTCTGGAGAAGTTACATGGAGTAACTTCAGACAAAAGTGTACTAAGTATAGACGGCCTTAAATACGGTGTAATGAGCCATTCAGAGCCCCCTTTGAGTACTGAAGGAAGTTTTTTGGCTAACACCTATTCTAAAGGAAGTTTTTTGGCTAACAACACCCAGCTGTCAGCCCTCTCTCAAGGTCTGCACCAGTTGAAGAAGAAAAGCAACCCAAACGCTCCCAAGGCAGCCTGTATTCCACAGCTCTTGGATGTAGGAAATGTAAATACCCAGCCATGTGGCCTCAACTTGGAGAAGCTCCAGAGGGTCATTACAGATACTGCTTTTCTAATCTCCATTTTGGTGCTTAATACCAAAGCATAAAACTCCAACATATCTTCTAGACCTTTCTTTCCCAAGCCCCAGTGTTTGAAACTTCCCAGGTACCAAACCCTATACCAAGTACTTTTCCTGGATCATCTTTTACATGTCACCCCTGAAACAGTGACTGCTGTTTCAACATTTTATAGATAAGAGTAGCCAGCTTTGCAAATATAGAATAAGTTTTCAAGGTCACACAGCCAGTCAGTGGAAGAAACATTAATTTCTATCTGCTCTAGAATTCATACCCGGAGTCAGTTCCCTGTACTGTTTTTGTATCAGAAAAGACAAAATGTCCTCATTTTAACTTTGCCACCTCACTCAGTCATTTTTAGAGTGGAATGTTAATTATCCAAAAACAATTTTTAAGAAAACATTTTTGTTCACCATAAGGAATAGAGGTTCATTCAAGTTACTTCATACATAGTTAACAAGATACACATGCTAATCAATAAGGGAGAGGGGGATTCCTCAGTATTTAGAAATAGATATGCAAACAGGCCTCTCAGACAAGGGAAGGAAGGATGTTAGGGGCAGAAAATGGTTTAGGATTTGGGTGTCTCCAAAGCCCATTGATCATGATGTTTTTCAGGTGCAGTTTATTGATCTCCACTCTAGCATTCATCAGTTGTCATGGCTTAGCACTCTCTCTTCTTTCTGGGTTCATCTTTCTGCTTAAACTTCTTCTGCTGATTCCTTAATTCTCTCTTTATATCTCTAGGCCTTCCCACATGCTCTTAAATGCCTGTGATTCTCTACCAATGGAAAAGTTCTCATCCAATAAAATATGAATAGAAGTAGTGGGAAGTGGACATCAGAGATAAAGGAAATGGTCATCTACACCTGAAGACCAATGGAGAAAGAAGCCCTCAGCCGACACTGGTAAGGAAGGAGGTATTCTTTTGAAGGAGATCAAAAACTAAGCAGCCTTCTGAAGTTAGACCTATCAGATACATTGTAGACGACACAGCAGAGATAGAGCATATACTGAACTCATTGTCTATAGAGTAAGACTTTTCCTCACCCATTAGAAGAAATGACCTTTTTTGAGACCTCAAGCACCCTTAATTTAGTAAAACTTTAGTTACAGAGAAATAATTCTGCAGATATGAAATGCTGTGTGCTATTATTTTCAGAATGATACATTACTCATTTCATTCATCTACACAAATCCAAAACAGCTTTGGAATCTTCTCAGAGATTGACCGTTGGCCAGACTGACCACTGCTAGGACCTTCAGACTGAGAAAATTTACTAAGTGTATACAAAAACAGCTCATAGCTAATAGAAGTGAACCATCTGTTTGTTTGTACTGAAATGCATTATTCATGAAATATCCTCTTGAGTTTATATAATCATAAGCTTTGAGCATGCCAGAGATTTGCAAAATGCACCATATTCTTTTAGTTGACTTTTTTTTTTGTGCCAGGGATCAAACTCAGTTTTAGTTGGAGTTTGTTGGTGGGATGAGGAGTTGAGAAGGAGTAGTGCCTGCCCAATATCTTTGCAAACATATTCTGGCTTATTCTATCATTTAAATAATAGGGCTTTTGTTGAAATTCAAGTTGGAATGCCTAACAACTGTAACTAAATTAGGATTGACAAATAGCAAATATTGCAGACCTCTTCACACATTCATAATTTACAGTGCTTATTCTTGACTATAACTGGATATTTGCCATGTTCCCTTATTCCCCAGGGGTTAGCTTCTTTGACAGACATATACTCCGAAGGGCAGTAACATGAACAAAATACCTGAAATAAATTCTAACAAAAAGTGTATATAATTCATGGTATTGGTAAGTGACCACATAGAAGTTGCTTTGGTAAGCAAAATCTTACAAATTCAGTAAAAAAAAAAAAAAATTCACCACCATATGATAAAGGAAATACGCAAAAGACTTAAATCATGATAAAATTATTCGGTTTACATTATATAGTTAATTAAAGCAAAAATACAAAACAACTTAGGTTTTACACTGCATTACTTAAAATTTTGTACTGAATTCTATATGTTGTAAAAACAAATAATACATGAATTTTTTTCAAAGTAGTTTTATCAATAACTAGCCAACTCCAGCAGTCCACCTGATGCTCTTAGACCACTATGTCTGAGGTCAAAGTCAGATCTGTTGACACTGAAGACACATCACAAACAGACAACTGATGGAGATGGATGCTGAGGTCATTCATCACTGCCACTATTCTTAGTTATGCCCTCCAAATCTACCAATTTCTGTGTATCATTTTTTCCCATTTTTCTGTTGTATGTTCTTTTTCACCAAATGGCTGGTTGGGTATCTTTGGTGGTGGAGCTCAGGCTTCAGAAGGCTTATACCAGACAGTGATACATGGGTGTCGGACAGCTTCATCTGTAGACATTCTTTTAAATTCATCTATGGTCAGCATTTTGGCTAACAAATCTCTCTCAGTTTGCTGTGTTTCAAATTAGCTGGGAAAAGTCCATCAGGGAAGAGTTTCTCAAAGTTGTATGCAGCATATTTTACTGTTTTCAAGGTAAATCCTTCTTATTTCTTCATAAATTCAGAACATGCTGTTCCAACCTGTTCAAAAATTTTATTCCACAGAACATGATCTGTACCTAGGAACAGAATACTATCTTTCATCACTTCTCCCATGGTTCACCCAAATGACCAAATGTCGATGTTTTACTTATACTCATGGATGACCTTGAGCATAGCAGCAAGTTACAAAGACATTAGTGAAAAACATGTTCTTGCAGTCCTAGTCAGTCCAAAGTCAAGAATCTTTCAGGTGCAGTCTCATTTTACTACTGTATTTCTTGGCTTTCAGTCTCAATGAATAATTCCAGCAGAGTGAAAGTGCTAGATTCTGTGCAGTATCAGAAAGAAGGTAAGACATTCTTTCATGACCTAATTCCACCTGAAACTCTTGGCAAACATTTGCATCCATGAGCTTCTTGACTATGCAAACATCTTGAAATTTTTGTGGGGATTTCTGCGGTATGAAAACTTTCAAAAATCCAATAGTGTTTCTGTGATTAATACATTTCATAAGAACTAGCTCTCTGGGCCCACTTAACATGAGTTTAATTCTGAATTAACCAGCTTAGTTTCTTAATGGTAACATTTCTATCAATCAAGAATGGCATCATAAACTAGCTGTGCATACTATTCCTGAGCTCTCGAGTTTATAGCTTAAATTCTCATATTGTTTCAGGACTGTGAATGTCGACTCTCTAACCTCCACACTATAAAAATTATTATGCTTTCTTCTGCTCATGATTGCAAGCACTTAATTTAAATGGCATCATTCAAAACTTCATAAAGATGCCCAAAGAATACCCAATAGTGATAGGGAAGCCCACTAGCTCACTCTTTTTTGTTGTATGTCTCTGATTAACGCAGTTTCAAAGTATGCCGAAGGTCAAGACTTCAAAGGTATTTCTCAAGCAAGGTAAGTCCTGAAAGGAACCACAGAATCACAAACTCCAGGACTGGCTCCTGTAGGAAATATGATATTATGTAGTCTGTTTCAGTTGTAGATTAACTAATGACTATCAAAGAGATGATGTGATCAGATGATTGTTCTGAGAAGATAATATCTGTAAGGGCTTGATGAGATATTGAAGGAAGAGAGACTGAAAGAGACAGGTAAGATGCTTTGCAACAGCATAGATGAGTGTCTTCCTCGGAAAGAGGTGATGTGAATGAAAATAAACATAAGCCAGAGGTATTCACAGTAGGTGAAAATTAAGGTGCTAAAGACAGTGAGATAATGAGCTAGAGAGAAGCAGTTTGCCCCAGTAAAAGATGCTGACTGACAGGAAGACAGGTGAGTTAACTGGTGAATTTAGGGATTTGGATACCTTTAGTTAAGTCAGGAGCTATAGATGGAGCAGACAATTTTTTGTAGGGAAATAATGACATATAAAACATTTGATTTTGAACACATTGCATTTGAGTTTTCAAGTGATCCATGTGGAACTTTCCAGAAGGAAGTATAAATCTGGGTCTGGAGCTTAGAATAGAGGTTGGAACTGGTCATATACATTTGGCAATGTATGTGCATTCTAGCCTTTCCACTTTAAATTTTATTTTCAATAAAGAAAACAAGCCAAATAGAATGTGTATTTATTTCCTCCCATGATCATCTGTCTTCAAAGATCATCTCTGTTTTTTTCTTACTTCTTAAAACTGAATTGTTCTGGAGGAAAAGCCATTCCTAAAAAATTACATAATAAATGACTTCATTCATATGACACTTTCTGAAAAGATAATAAAATACAAATTTTGAAATGGACAGCAGGTTAAATAATCATCACCAGAGGTTGGACAGGGGGCACTGGAGAGAAAGGAATGTGGTTTACAAAAGGACATGTAGTAGATAGAATTGTGTACCTTGACGATGATGGTGATTCCATGAACGTGTACATGTGGTAAAATTTTGTACAATTAAATACACACTCACAGATTACTATAAGAAAAATTGGGGAAAGTGGAGCTAAATAAGATGGAAAGATTGTGTCAGTGTGGATATCCTGGTTGCGATATTATACTGTACCACAGTTTCCAAGATTTTGTCATTAGGGGAAACAAGATGAAATGTTTACAGGATTATTGTATTATTTTTTACAACTGCACATGAACCTATAATTACTTCAAAATAAAAACCTTAATTTCAAAAAAATATTGAAGGAAGATAATGTGAAAAGGAAGAATAGTATCCTTTTCCCCATGTGTTTTCTCCTTATTTTGCCTTAATTTGCTTCTTGATCCAGGAAATGTTTGTGGCAGGCTTGTGAAGACAGTAGTATTTGAGGAAATAAGAGATTCTCCCAAATCTAATAACAACTTGCTGCTCTCTTTGAGATGAAGCAGGGTGAGGAAAAAGAGAAAAAAATAATATAAAAGAAAGATTGGTGTACTCTTAGCACCAGACAACTGGGACAGGGATAAAGAATACTGCAGCAACAGTTCTTGTGGTTTGAAACTTAAAGAGCTCTATATGCTAATGGCTTGGTCACTAGCCTGTGACATTATTGGGAAATGGTAGAACCTTTAGGATGTGGGGTCTGGTGAGAGGAAGTTAGGTCATACAAGGCATGTTCTTGTCATGGGTATTGGGACCCCAGCCCCTTCCTCTTTCTCTTTGCTTCCATGAAGTGAGCAGATTCCTCTGCCACATTCTCCCACCATAATGTGCTGCCTTGCTACAAAACCCAAAATTACTGACATTTCATGGCCAATTGACCATGGACTGTAACTTCTGAAACTGTGAGCCAAAATAAGCCTTTCTTTCTTTTAGCTGATTTTCTCAGGAATTCTGTCCCAGCAACAGAAAGCTAACTACCACAGTTCTTATTAGCATTACATTTCTTGAGGACCCAGGAGTCAAAGAGAACAGCATCCACAGAATACCCAACCTTCTCTAAGATGAGCACAGCCCAGTTCTATCCTGTCCTGATTACTATATGGATATTCCTTGGTCAGCAGCCAGAACCTTATCCAGTGACTACCAAGCAACACTTATATATGACCTGATATTTTCCTGGGCTTGTCAAAAATCCCTCCTAAAAAGTTCCAACATGTTAGTAAACTCAAATAAAGGAGGAAGAACTCTGGAAGTCTAGTGAATGGTACCCTTCTACATATATTTAGGGAATAAGGCTAAACAGGGCCACCCGAGACCCTCCTCCCCCGAAAAGACTCAGCCCAGCTATAGTTCCACATTCTTCATAAACACTTGCTGGTGAACTATACTTTGCCCTGATTTTGTTTTGATTTGATTCCCTCAACATGACTCTATATGTCTAATTATTCTAGGAATTATCTCTTTTTATTCTTATTATGGAATCTAAGATGTCTTCTATTACTTCTGCATCACCAGCAAGTTCTTCCTTACTGGTGAGAATTAACTCCAAAGTTCCACATATTACAACTTCTATCTTCTTGGAGAACAAAGTCTCATCAAGGCAATTGAAGAGTTTATCAAAGCCCTGCTTTTAGCAGAATAAGCTTCTAGCAGATGTCTGGGGGGATCAAGTTTTGTATCACCACCAGTCATCTCCTCACACCTGTTTCATAGTCAGCATGAGGAATTCATCCTTCCCCTCCTCTAACTGTCCAGTCATCCACACAGTGACACCACATCTGTTTCCTTTTCAGTATACCCTCAACCAGATGTTCTCAATAGTGTTTCTGAAATTAGACTTATAAACTTTCCTTGGTGGGAAGTTTCTCAGGAGACAGTGATATTCTGCAACCATTTCTAGTAGGTGTATTTTTATCTATGTTTCATGTTGCTTTATGTATAAATTCCATTTCTGGTATTGGTGTTTCTTACTAGCACATGTGTATCAATTTGTAATGAAAACCTCAGGAATTTCGTTATGGTATGCAATAATATGTAGATGCCTGTAATCAGAAGTGGTTATTGTGATCCTCCTACTTCCTTCATCCTGAAGTCAAAAAGTCCTCCTCTAAAGTAGAAAACTATCATTGCAACAATAATTCTAGATGACACAGAGATTTTATAGAGTACCTTGGGAATAGTTTTCTTCCTTTCCCACAGTTTTTCACTTCTGAGAGACCCTTTCTATGAGGTATGTGAGATTATTGTTAAGTATGTTCTCTTCCAGAAATTTCCCAATGAGCCACGGTGGGATAAACTTTTAAAAATTAAGAAAAATCAATTTCATTATTGTTCACCTTGCTTGACAGTGAATGTAGAAATTTAAATGAGAGAGAATTTTCCCCAAATATTCACTATGGCTCTAAGCAACTAATTCTGACTGGGGAAATTGTATTATGTGGCCGAAGGAGAAATTTTTAGGTAAAAATGTTTTTGCTGCATTTAGCACCCTACTTTTGTTTTCAACATTTTGAAATTTGCTTTATAAGATGAGCCACAACATCACTGCAGAAACTCCTCACATATTTTAACAGTCCAGAATAAGCTCATAGTACTTCCTCTACTTTAGCTCCCTCATATCATATCAAAAGGCACCCCAACCAATATTCTAGCTTAATTATGCCTTATGTAACACATGGTTAGTAGAGTTTTTGGTTGGTTATTTGCACATTTGTTTTAAACAATGCTTGTTAAAAGTTTTTGTTATATTCAGAGTCCCATAATCATTGTTTTCTTTGATCCTGTCAGGCAGCTGGAGGAGTAAATTCAGGCATGTCCAACCTGCAGCCTACAGGTTGGACAGGACTGGCTTACTCAGACCATCCTTAGCAAAGAGGAATTGGCTTGGGCTACATATAAAATATATAATATTGTTCATGTATGTAAGTAATAAAATTTCATATTTTCTTACAATAACACAGGCGGGTCCAGTCCCAGGCTGCAAGTTAGACACACTTGAATGAGAACATTGCTGTTATCCAGATAGTGAGTCTATTTGTTTCCAGAGAGGACAGTCTCCCTGAAGGCCAGTTTCTTCCCAAAAACTTGATGATGACTATGTGACAGGGAAAGCAGCAGCCCAAGTAGTCAGGTGGCAAGTGTGTGACACCTTAGCAGTCCAAATCACTTGTTCTTAAGGAGCACATGGTCAAAGCACTGGCAGGGAAGAACAACAAACAACAGGAATGTGCCAAAAACAGAATAATGTAAATATACTCTTAATCACAATGAATGAATGATCGAATGAATGAATGCCTGAAAAATATCAAAATAAACAATGCAAGAGAAGGTAAAGAATGTGACCAACAATACAGAAAAATTGCAAGAGATAAATGGCAAAAGAAAAAAATAAAAAGAGAAAGATAAGAGTGGCAATATACCAGCAGCAACAAAGCCATAATAACCAAAGTATGAAATATAGCACTCAGGTCAGCTTCCTGGGCACTGAATGGCTCAGGATAGCAGGAAATAGACCAAGTCAAGACAGACAGTTCCAGTGAGGGAGGGGCTGGTGCTCATTGATCCAAACCACAGTGTCCAAAGAGGTATGGTACATATTAGAATTGGCAGAGAAGAGTTCCAATTGAGAACAGATGAAAAGTATACTTGTGCTTTGGGGCTCACTGTTATATTAAAAAAGGTGGGGGTTTACTTGAACACAAGCACTAAGATGGATCCTAAGTGACTAAAGGATGGGTAAGGTATACAGCCTGGATACACTGGACAAAGGGATGATTCAAGTCCCAGGATAAAACTGAGCAGCAAGATTTATCACACCTCCCCAAAGGTATAATTATTTATTTATATACTCTTTCATTTAATATTTCTAGTCCACTGCTTATTGCAGGAAACTGAAACTGAAGAGAGAGCCACCACAGAAAAAGAGAGACTACTGTACATGAGTAGAGTCCTTCCAGGCACACTAGACTCTGCCTATAGATGACGGGAAAGTTCCTTCAGGCTTGGTCAGCATGAACTGAACATACGAAATGAAGATGAATGAGAGTAGGACACAATGAGTCAGCTGAGTCTGTAAGTCCCTTGAAACAGGATATGAAGGTGATACAAGAAAATAGAATGAAAACGAGTTGGGTTAAAAAAAAAAAAAGAAAAACAATGAGCTAGGGTGACGAAAACAAGCCAGTGACCAAGCTCTATGTAACTAGAGAAGATTTTCTCTATTATGTAAGCCTATTCTCTTTACTTCAATTTATTTTCTGTACACTGTTTAATATAAACATGAAAACTGTTTTATAAAATCAAAAATACTCATTGGTAATTAGTTTATTTATAAGCTAGCCACTATTTAAAGTCATACATTCAGTAATGTTAATCTAGACAATTTATAAAACACTTCCCTCTGAAGATATTGAAAAACTAAACAAAAGAGGAAATACATCCAGTAGGTGGTGAGTGTAAGAAAAGCACTCAAGGCTATTTTTTGCAGGTTAAAAGAAGTGAAGAGATTGTGCTGAATTTTTGAGGACTTCAAAGGCTAAAGGACACAAGTCAAGGTCTTGGTCTGCTAGATCGGAAAACTTGATAAATAATCCTCAAACCCACTTTGAGCCGAGCTTCCCAAAGTATTACCCAAGTAAACGCTAAATGTTTAGAATGTTTTCTCCCATCTGGATACCTCAGGATATTTCATAAAAAACCCTGCAATTAATAACCCTGAATGGTGAATATACCTGCTACCAAACCAGGCCCATTTTACCTACCACAGAATGTATCAGTTACAAAAGAGAAAGAGAGAGAGAGAGAGAGAGAGAATTCTTGAGCCAAACAAGCATTAGAAAATAGGATACCAAATCTCAAACCCGCCTCCACAAGGACAGGATTTAGGGCTAAGGAAATAGGGTGATTCAAGACTCAAGATATGGGGAAAGATGAAGTAGTCAATGGCCACCACATAATCAATCTCTATGCCCCTTCGTAAGACACATGTTCAGAAAACAGCATCACTATCATCATTTAATTGTGGAGTTTTGGGCTCTTTGACATTAAAAGGTCACTCACTGGACACACATGCAAGCCCAAGTGCAGAGTCAATGATTTCAACCAAAGCAACTCTCAAGTCCCTGGAAAGTAACTCAGGCAACTATTATCATCATAAGCCACACATCAGAGGAGCTATCTATAGCAAGGTTAGTGAGAGATTAATAATATATTGCTCAGCTGTGTGAACTCCAAATTTAGTGATTTTTTTAAATTAACTACAAGCAAGTAACTAAAAGCAAGTGAAGCTAGAGTCTTACTCAGGTTTTCCCTTGACTTCATACCCAGGCACCTGACAAGCAAATAAAAATCACCTATGGATAAAAATAACATTATTTTCAAATTACTTCTACAAGTAATTTTTCAAATACATTATCTGGGATACATAGGCAACCAGGGAGACAATACAAAGATGCAGGACAAACAAAAATGTACCCACAAAGAAAAAGAAAACAGAAAAGCAAGTAAAAAAAAAAGTCACATACTATAAAACACCCAGATTTTCTGTGATTAAAAAAATGTGAGAGACAGACATGAAAAGGAAATGAAAAGCCATAAAAAGTGAGGGTATTTTTGTCAGTAGGTCAATTGTTATATTTAATCAGCATCAGATTAAATATAGCTGAAAAGAGAATTAATATATCTGAACTATGTAAGAAAATAGTCCACAACTTAGTGTAAAGACAAATAGATAAAAACTGCTGAAGTGGTAGTAAGAGAAAATAAATGTGTTGAGCTGTCTCATGAATATTTAATTGAAGTATACGATGGTTAGTTTTGAGTTAACTTGGTAAGCTATGGTACGCAGTTACTCGAGCAAACAATCTAGCTGTTGCTGTGAAGATTATTTTGTAGATGTGATTAAATCTATAATCAGTTAACTTTAAGTGAAGAAGATGATTGTCAATAATGTGGAAGAGATCTCATCTAACAAGTTGAAAAGAATTAAAAGCAAAACAAAGGTTTCCCTGAGGAAGAAAGAAATCTGCCTTAAGACTGTAGCAGCAACTCTTGCCTGAAAGTTCCCCGCCTCCTGGCCTGCCTTGTAAGTTCCAGACTTGCTAGCTCCAAAAAAAAAAAAAAAAAAAAAAAAAAAAAAAAAAAAAAAAAAAAAAAAGACAAAAATTACACAAATAATAGAGTGAAAATCACCTAAGATTTTTGTATTATCTGAATGAAAAGTAAAAGTTTTAACATTGCACTCTGATAAGTCAAGAAGGCTTTCTAATTTCTAGGAATCATCACTAAAAGAATATTTTAAAAGCACAGACTTCCAAATTAATAATTAAAAGTAAGGAATTGAATGGTTTGGAATAAACTTTTTTTAAAAAAATCAGAGAATAGGGCAGGACAAATGAGAAACAGAAAAGAAGATGTTAAGATTAAGCTCAAATATATAAACAAGTGCAATAAATGTAACTGGATTAAAAAGATTCAATTAAAAGATAAAGCCTATTGGCTTAGAATGAGAAAAATCAAATGTATATTGTTTAAGAGAGATAGCTAAAGCAGAGGCTATAGGAGTGTTTAAAGTAAAAGGATGTAGCAAGATACACTATGCAAACATTAATCACAAGAAAATTATAAATACCATATAAAATGCACCCTCATAAAACATTCAATTGACCAGACGATATAACATTCTAAGTCATATTCATCAAATAACATAACTCTAAAGCAAAATGTGAAGAAATGCCCAAAGAACCTAATTAAGAATTATAAGAGGAAATTGTAGCATACCTCTCTTAGTATTTCAAGGTAGTAACAGACAAAAATCAGTAAGGACAGAGCAGATTTAAAAGACATGATTAACAAACTTGAACCAGTGGGCATATAGGGCATCAAGCTGAAAAACTGCAGAATATATTTTCTTTTCAAAACTGTGTAAAGCAGTTTTAGATCAAAGGTTGAGTATCTGTAATCCAAAAATCCAAATTCTAAGGTGCTCCAAAATCTAAAACTTTTAGAACACCAATATGATACCACAAGCGGAAAATTATATTCCATAAAACTTTATTTTGCACACAAAATTACATAAAATGTTGCCCAAAGTTATCTTCAGGCTATATGTATAAATTAAAAATGAAACATAAATGAATTTCATGTTTAAATTTGGTTTCTATGCCCAAAATGTCTTATATGTGCAAATATTCCAAAATCTAAAAAAATTCTCAAATTCAAAATACTTGTCATCAAGAACATTTCAGAAAAAGAATACTCAACCTCTAACAATATACTAAACCATAAGGTACTTTTCAACATATTTAAAATAACTGGATTTCAGAATATATTCTCTGATCACAATGTAATTATACTAGAAATTGATAAGCACAAGATAATTCTAAAAATCTCTCAGTATGATTTAATATGATAAACACATGTCTAACAAACTAATGGATCAAAGAAGAAATCAGAAAGTTAGAAAAACCTTTGAACTAACATTACTCTAAACTTAGAATTCAGAAGAGACAAGATTAGAAGAAAGTGTATATGCTTAAATGTATGTATTAGGAAAGATGAAAGTCTGAAATTTAATGAGCTAAGTTTGTAGATCAGTAAGTTAGAGAAAGAAGAGTAAATTAAACCCAACAGAAGGAAATATTAAAGGCATAACCATAAATTATTGTAACAGAAAACAAATATACAAGTGAGAGGGGGAAAAAGCTCAGTTTATAAATGTTTTGACAGACTGACGATGGACAGCACAAACAATCACTATCAGGAAACAAGGAGGCAATGTTGCCATTTCTGCAGACACTAAAAAATGACAAAGGAGGAAAAACCAAACGATATGCCAAAATTTGAGGACAGATGATATTGCCTATTATTAGGAACATGGAATTTAGGAAGCTGATTTAAACGTAAAGAGGATTTAAAGCTTTCCAACAACAAAAACAAAACAAAACAAAACTGGAAGTCTAGGTAGCTTCACCAGTGAGTTGTTGTAAATATTTAAGCAGAAATAGCTCCAATCTTACAAGAAAATTTCAAGAAATAAGTAAAAGAGGGTACATCTCCCAGATAATTTTGAAGTCAAGATAACCTTGGTCCAAAACTCAACAGGAAAGAAAAATAGCAGTCTGATCTCACTTGTGAGCCAAGATTCAAAAATCCTAAATGAAATATTAGCAAATTGAATCAGCCACACACAGAAATAATACAATTTGAGAACCTTCGATTTGTCCTAGAAATTCAGTTGTTTTAACTTTAGAGAGCCAATCAAAGTAATTCAACTGAATAGTCAGTATTTACTGAATATTATGATGATCTGCACAGAGGAAGAAGAAATATCTGATAAAAATCAGCACCCAGTCAAGGTAAATATTAGCAAACAAATAGGAAAATCAAGCATCATATTTAATGGGAAAATATTGAAATAAGTTTTTGAGATCAGCATGGCCAAGGATGATATCATTACCTCCCTTCAGCATGGTACTGAAAGTCCCAGCAAGAGCAGCAAGGACAAACAATCTAATAAAAGGTAAAAGGATTAAAAAAACTAAAACTCTCAATACCCCACAATGAGTATATTCAATATATAACATAAACATAGACTAATAAAAAACTTAAAAACTGTAACTTATCTCAGTTCTCAAATTTAAAAAAAAACTTACCTAATGGGTTCTTTTGATGTGACTCCCTTTAAGCTTACAATTTTGGTTTTATTCCACTCTTATTTTACTGTTTACGTCCCTGTTTCAGGCAACAATTTCCTTTATGTCATTTACAATAGATCCCACAAAATATGACAGAAGCTATTTTTCTATCATAACATACTATTTCTTTCTTGGATGT
>PVJO010021276.1:0-30370 GCA_004026905.1 Hystrix cristata | reverse complement strand
ACATACACATAACACATCTCAATTCTCTTTTCTTTGTCTCCTTCCTGGCTCTCCCTTTCCCCTTCTCTTGGTCTCCTTCCCTTTTGCAAAAGATCTATCTCCCTACTTTCTATTATCTCTGGTTTTATTTTTCTCTTTATATTCTGGGTTTCTCATACAAGAGAAACTATGTGATATTTAAACTTGTGTGTCTGATTAAAAAATTAGATCCTCCCCAAAGAAAAGACTCAGTCAAAAAATGGGCAACTAAAATGAATAGACTCTTCTCAGAAGTACAAATGGCCAATAAATACATGAAAAAGTGTTAAGTGTCACTGACCATTAGAGAAGTGCAAAGTAATCAACACTGAGATTCCATTTTACTCCAGAAAGAATGGCCATCATCAAGAAATCGAATAATAGAAAATGTTGGTGAGGCTGTGGGGACAAAGTAAACTTTTCACATTGTCGAGAGGAATGTAAAGTAGCACAACCACAATTAAATCAGTATGGAGATTCCTCACAAAACTAAAACTAGAAATTCCATTTGACCCAGCTATTCCCCCTCTCGATATTGATCCCAAAGAGTTAAAGACATCACATGACAGTGATCTATGCATGCCTGTGTTTATAGCAGCACAACTCATCATACTCAAAGTTCACTTTGCCTATTGCTTCAAATCTTTTTAGGAAGTGCCACACAGGTACACCTTCGCGCCCATCGCTCTCCGTTTGCTTTCCCTCCCTCCCTTCCCAGGCACAGTATCCCCAGGCTGGCTGGCATCCATCCTTGTCTTGTACCCTTACTGCTTCTGTATGGCTTGGGTGTTTCAGTTTCCACACCCCAAGTATCACTCTCTACATCTCTTTCTGTGCTTTTTACAGTAAACACTGACAGTAAACACCCTGTCAGTCTCTTTTTAATTAGGGTATTTAGACCATTTATCTTTAAGGTGATCATTGACATACTAGGGGGTAAGTCTGTCATTTTATTGTTTGTTCTCTGCTTGCTTCCTCCTTTTATTTTTCTTCCTTTCTTACATTCCCATTGGCTGTATGAACATGTTTGTTTGTAAGATATCAGCTTGATTTGTTGATAGCATATTTCAGTAGATTTCTTTATATAGTTCTGTTGGTGGTCATTCTAGGTATTAGAATATGATACCATATCTCATTACTGTCACTAAACTTGACATCTTACCACTGTAATTAAAGCACAGGAATAGCCAGCTCTTTTTCTCTTCTTTGTGTTTTAAACACAATCATCTCAGCCCCTTCTTCATGTGGCATCAAAACTTTTGTTTCAACTATCAGGCATGATTTTAAAGACTCCTGTGCAGTAAGACCATCTACTAAATTGAACAATATTTTTGCCCATCCCTACATTCCTTCCTCCTGAAGTTAGAAGTCTTCTGTTATCACTTCTTTCCTGCGTAGAAAACTTCCTGCACCCATTCTTTAGGGGTAGGTGCCCTAGCAACAAATTCATTTTCTTCCGTCTCACAATGGCTTTATTTCTCTTTCATCCTTGAATGAGGCCTTCTGAGGGTTTAGAGCTTGCACTTGACAGTTCTTTTCTTTCAGCACTGTGAAGAGTCCACTCCCACCTGGTCTCTGCAGGTTGAGATGAGAAATCTGTTGCCATCTGAATTGGCCTCTCCTGCAAGTGATGCCTTAATGCCTCGTTTCTCTCTTGCTGCTTTAATGGTTTCTCTTCTTTCCTTGGGCTCCAGGGATACAAATGTTAACTCTTTGGTGTGCAGATCCCTGCTGCTCTCTCACTTCATCGCTCTTCTTCAGACAGTAAGTCATACTGATCTGACCTGAGTCTGCAGAATTCATCCTCTGTCATGTCCATCACACCTCTGAGCCCATTCAGTTTTTGAGTTTTATTTTTCAGTTCTACTATTTCCATTTCAAAAATTATACCTTCCATTTCTTTGTTGACATCTTCTCTCTTTTCATTCTTTTGAAGGGAATCCACAATTGCTTTTTGAAGCACTCGATGCCCGTCATCTTACAATGCTGGTTATCAATTCCAACACTCAATGTTGTTGGGGTCTGTTGATCATCTCTTCTTGCTCAGGCTGTGATTTTCCTGGTTCTTGGTGTGACGAATGGTTCTCAGCTGTGCTTTGGATATTTGGCTCTGCATCCTCTTTGATTCTTTTCTTTCTTCAGTAGGCAGTGCCCTGTTGAGATGCAGCCCAAGGTCCAGGTGGATGCACATGTCATCCTCCTTGCTGGGAGCCAGGATACAAAGAAAAAGCAAGATACTGACTTCTCTGCCTCCTGCCTCCACATTCTGCTCCACTGATGCTACAGGTGGCAGGGCGTGCTCAGCCTACATGGCATCTCACTGATGTCCCAGAGGAGCTAGAGTCCCCAGCCTGCTGTCCTGGGGCAGGTGACAGGGAGGAACAGCAACTTCCTGCTTGCCCCCCTCGAGACAATGGCAGGCGCAAGTACTACTCCTGTTTGGCTGGAAGGAGGAAGGTATGACCAGAAAAGCTTTCTGCTGTGACATCACCCTAACAGAAGCTTTTCTTGGAGCTTCGGGTTGGAGTTCCTGCAGTGGCTTGTCCGGATACCCAGGAACCTTCTCTCCTCTCACCCCTCTGGTCCTGACGTCCCTGGCCAGTGCACCTTCATCGTCTCCCTTTACAGTCCTCTACACTATCTGTGGTGTCATGTCCAGGACTTTTGTTTGTACAGGTAAAATTTGGGGAGCAGGGAGGGGACACTCCATACTGATAGAAACTGCCAATGATACATGTTTTGGGATTTTTGCACCTGCAGTTTGGTTCTTCCAGTTTAGTAACCATTGTGATCTATTCCAGGAAATAGCACGGTTTCTTGACCTCCTGTTTTATTCATAGACATTTGCATTGTCTACAATTATTTCTTGCTATAAACAGCGATTAACTGTACATCCTGATACAGCCGGTCCTGAATATACACCAAAAGAGTAGAGTTAGTGATTTGTAATCTTCCCTCTGTTCTCTGTCCTTCTCTCCTTACTCGGTGATTTTGTGATAGTCTCTGCTGAGTTCCAGAGACACCCCATCAGAGCAGGTTTTAAGTCCCCTCCGGGGCTTCAGGAACCTTAAATGTCCAGTCCTGAGTCAGGAGGACGGCTGGTTCCTGTTCTGGGTTGGAGGGTACCTCAGATTCCTCTCAGCTCTTTGATCATACGGTGTTAATGGCAGCTATTTTTGTCATCCACTAACTGGAAGGGGACTTCTACCCCCAAGTCCTCAATATCAAGCAGTGTGGCTGTGCAGTCTCCAATGGGCAAGGACACTTCTGGACTTGGTTACCTTACATAAACTGAACTTTTGATCAGAGATCACCAAGAAGGTGCTTGGACCCTAATTAAAGCTTTGCATCTCCATTTGCTGGTTTATTCCTCAGAGATTACTTCTTCTAAAGCCAGCTATTTCTCCTGAATTTCCTCCCATGGTGCTTTATGTATTACTGGGTCAGAAGCAGCAGGTGGATGGAGGAGAGGAGACTCAAGGTGAAGTCATGCAGCCTCCTTATGAAAGTCCGTTCACAACTTCTGTCCTCTGTGATTCTCTCCTTCATTCCCAATGCCGGTAGAGCATTGACCGTACTGGTCCATCCCTTGGTAGTGTACAACTTTTCCACCTTGTGGTCCTCACACACAGTTTTCTGTGGTATCAACTTAAATATAGCTATTCAAAGTCTTATTTCAAATGCCACCCTAAATTAGTCTTCCCAGCTTCAATATAAGCCCCTTGTCTCTTTTCTTCACATCCCTCATGGCAACTTGTGGTTACTGCATTTTATGTGTGTGGTTGTTGTTTTAATGTCTCCTCCACCAGCGTAGGAGCTGTGTGACTACAGGATTGTGCCTGTCTTGAGAAGTTGCATCCTCCGAGTCTCAGGTGGTGCTTGGTACCCGATAGGTGTGTACTTAATGCTCGCTGTACAAGTGCTGACTCGGTGACAGAAGACCAGCTTCTACAGTGATAACCTGTCTTTCATCATCAGTACCAGTAAGTCAGGCAGAAACATTCTCCACACACAACTTTGTTCTTATGCAAGCTAAAGGAGAAAATACTTAGAATTAGTGCCGTGAACCTGAATATGTTACATCCTGAAGATGGTAAACTGAGTAATCTGTTTTCCTCCCTTCCTGTCTTATGTGTTTTGCAGATTCCCAGTCCCATCGATGCTCTCGTTCTTCCACTCCTTCCTTCTTCCCACAAACATATTCTCAAAGAAAACTCACATCTGCTCTTCACATGCCACTGTGGCTAAGACACTAAAAGCTTTCATGCTGGACAGCTGGTGGTCAGCTTCTCCCTTGGAAAGTAAACTGCACCTTTTACATGTGGGGAAACTGCAAGGGCAGGTTAAAGAATCCACATTGCCAGAAGAGGTAGTATAAAAATGAGTTTTCCTGTTGTTAGGACAAACCGCCTGACACTGGCAACTTAATGGTTAGGGAGGAGTTTGTTTGGCTCATGGTTTCAGAAGGCTCTGTCCATGGTTAGTGGGCTCCAGGGCTAATGTATCATGGTGGAGCAAGGGTGCTCACTTGATGGTGGCTGGGAAACAGCACAGGGAAAGAGCACCATTGACAGATATGAACTGGGCCCTACCTCCTAACTATGTCACGGAGTGATCCAATTGCCTCACCAGGAGTCTCAGTCCAGTCAGACTGCCAATGAAGATTATCTGGTAGCAGCCATGGTGGTGCCTACCAGTAATCCCAGTATTTTGAGGGAGGAGGATTGGAAGTTTGAGCCCAACCTAGGGAAATTAGCAACTTATG
The DNA here is from genome assembly GCA_004026905.1 of Hystrix cristata. Taxonomy (NCBI): domain Eukaryota; kingdom Metazoa; phylum Chordata; class Mammalia; order Rodentia; family Hystricidae; genus Hystrix; species Hystrix cristata. The sequence continues at coordinate 25,587 of PVJO010021276.1, read as the reverse complement.
GAGAGCTTGTCTCAAAAAAAAATAATAATATATATATATATATATATATATTTTAAAGGACCTGGGGATGTAGCTCGCTGTGAAGACTCTGGGTTCGATCCTCAGTACTTAAAAAACATAACATGGCAAAGGTAACATAGCTTACCTGTAACATACTCTTCCCTGTGAGAACGAGTTGATTCAATCTTAACTCATCCCCACACTTCTCGTGGAAAAAGACAGGAAAAAGTTGCCCAGGCAGGAAAAAATAGGGTATTGGAGTCATCAAAATAATAGTGATTTTAAGGTTCTCTTTGGGATTCAATAGGGTGTCAATAAAACAAAGTAGCTTGTTCTTTTAGAATGCAGTCACAACCCTGTTAGGTTTTAAACAATTCCAAATGGAAGAGCAAAAATATACGACATCCACTTGCAACTAATACACTTGAACTTGACTTTTCAGCATTTCTAGGAGGTCTGATTTTTGTTTGTCTCCCAGGTAATTATAGTATCATTCAACAATGATTATCAGTACTTGGTTCATCTACTTGCCTTTAAATGCTATGTATGTCGCTTTAAAAGGTGAAATCCTTGAAAATTATTATATTCAGTGAATTTTCAACTTTATTTTCTGTATCGTTATGTACAATTGTTACTGGAGACGATGGTTCACCCTTGCAAATCAAAATGATGGCTGCAAGTCCCTTGTGCCACACAAAAATAGACTGGGTGGCTCTGATGGCAGGCGTTTCTTGCTCTGGTAATAATCCGCGTCCTCTGTGGTGCTATCATCATTCATAGAGACACTCACCCTGCCTCTGCCATCCTGGGTGCTCCACGCCTGACAGCCTCATCGCCAGGGCATTGCAGAATTCACTGGGTAGCTCCTATTATAAAACCCAAGCAGTCAACTATTTCCCAAGTGCGTGCATTTGAATTTTTAGAATATAAGAAAATGGTATAAAAGCTGAATGTGCAAATATAAATGGAGAGTGAAATTGGTTCTAGAGAACTCAAATAGCACACTTTTCCTTCCTGCTAAGCACTACCAGCTACTGAGCCAATTCCTGCCTATCAACCAGAAGATGAAAAGTCCAGTCTTTGCACTTAAGGATTCAAAGATCTAGCCTGGTCTTTCTTTACATAACTGTTTTGCTAGATTAAGACAGACCTGCCTGGTTTACCAAGATGAGCTGCGAGAATTCTTCCCACCCATCTTTAGAAGATAATGTGGGCTCTGGGAATAACTCAGACCATTTTTCTTTTCTTCCAAGGACCTACTCAATCCTCAGGGCAAAGCCTGAGTTGCTGCTGCTCTGCCAGGGTCTCCTCAAGCCCTCAGCAGGGGCTCTACTCACAATCACCTGGACAGGCAGTGCTGAAGATTTCTATTGCTAATGTCACAGTGAACACACCTGTGGTGGACTTATTTTGTGGTGAACTTGATCAGGAATCCCCCGCTGGACTGAGTTGGTATGGTTCTGGGCATAGAAGATCCACTTGAGAAGAACGGGAGCAGAAGATAGTGGCCGGCTGTTTCCCAGGAGAAGCTCTATTGCAGCTGGTTCTCCCGAAGACAGCTTGGCTGTTCTCATTGCAGAAGGAGCTCGGGGCCTTGACATCATTGAGGATGACTGCTGTTCTCTTCAGGGGAGCTCTGGTCTTCATCTCTGCTGCGAGCATTGTATCCTGGTTTCAGTATCGGTTTCTTCAGCCATCATCTGCAGACAGGGATGTACATGGGACATTGCCGTGGACTCCCAGCCCTTCGCTGGATCTTTCGGGTCTCCAGTGCATAAATAGATGTTCTGCACTCTTCCCGCATTTGGCTTGTGTATGTGAATATCATAACTTGTATTTGTCCTGTATTAAAATTTGTATTTGTCCTGTATTAAATCTTATGACCCACTGGTTAATTTTAACCTAGCACCTGTTTTTGTAGACCATGAGTGAACAGTGGTGTTCACACTTTTAATTCATTAAAAAATTTAAAAGACTATTTCACGATTTGTAAAAATCTTATGAAATTTGCATTTTAATCCTTACAAACTTTTGGAACACACCTGCCCCCATCAGTTTATCTACTGCCCATGGCTGCTCTGACTCTACAACCATGGAGATGAATAGTTGAAGAAGAAACCATTGACCTGAAGAGCCCTAAATACGAACTAGTTGGATACTTTCCCGAAAGCCCCTCCCATCCATGGCACCATGATGCTTTTATCCTTTACACTGCTTTCCCAGCTGCGTAGCATGGCATGTGCCTCGCCAGGTTTCATCTTCTACTCTCCTAGTGAAGACCTTGAGGCTGTTCCAACTTTCCACCATTGTGATAACCTTTCTTGTAACTTTAGAAATAAAGGTCATTATAATTAGGGAGAGGAAGTCTGCATTTGGTGTGATAAAAAAGCTCTGGAACTAGAGAGTACGGGTTTTACACAACATTGTGAGTGGACTTTTTGTTACTGAATTCCACATTTTAAAATGGCTAAAATAGTACATTTTATGTTGTGTATATTTTACCATAGTAACTGATATTTTAAATCACTTGAAAAATCACTTTTTGGTTAAGTAGTGAGATTTATTTACACTATTAATTCACTTAATCAAGCTCTTCCTTATAGAGAATACAAAAGCCAACCAGCTTGGATTTTTTGATATATTGAAGTCCTTCCTAATGAAGCTTCAGAATATAATTCAGTAATCATTAACCAGACGTGGAGTCTCACAAGTTCTACTAATATCAACAAAATAAAAAAGGGCCCCAATATCTTTTTATCAAAATGTAATTCATTTAACTTTCTTGAAATACATATATGTGTGTGTGTCTAGTTTTTTAAAGTGTTATTATTACATATCTGCAGTACACAATTATTGCTTCATCATGGGGAGCTGCTACATGTACATAACACATCTTAATTTTTTTACTTTATGTATATCATACATGTCATATATATGTGACGTACGTGGGAATTTTTCACGTCTCTGAAATATTTCAGATCTTCCAGTCGCATAGTGGCAATTCTTTTAGAAAAGGGGACTCTAACTTTGCAGCATCGTACTTGATCCGGGTATTTGTCTCAAGCATCAGTACATTTTGGTGTGAGCTCCCGGCGAACGAGCGTATCCAGCCAGTGGAACCGTCTGTGCTGAAGCGCGCGGGTCTCATGAAGAACAGCGCATCTCCAGGCTCCAGAGAGAAGGAGGAAGGGTGCTTGGCAGGATGAGTGAAGGAGGCCACTCTGAATGTGGGCAGCAGCGTGCCTGGGAGCCAGCGTCAGGAAAGGGAAGGGCTCAGAGGCCAGTAGAAGCATTCGCAGCTGGCAGATACAAGGAGCATGGCAGGATGGTGGATCGGGGAAAAAAGAATGAGAAGTGGCAATCATCCAGATCATTTTGCTGAATTCAGCCGGGATCTAAGTAATATAGTAAGAGAACAGGGAATGGACTTTGCCCTATGGAAGTTTCGTAGAGTTCTAGAGATAACAATTTCATACCTTTTACTAACTTACACTATCAATTCCAAAGTACCCATCTAACTTGAGGAGTACACCTAATCCAGACAATACAACTGAACCTCCATGGGGGTTTTGTTAGTGGAAGCAAAGGGCAACAGAAGGGGATCCGCCTCATCGTGGCACATGGCTCACCGGCAGCAGGGAGATGGGGCAGAGCATCATTTTCCAGAATCTTCTGACACAACGTCCCTCTGCAAATGTCAAAGCCATTCACACAAGCTCATCAAAGAGCAGCGAACAGCCGAGCTGACCGAGAACACACACTGAATTAAAATAGACATCTTTGTTTATGAAATATAAATTTCTTTAGCCATGCTATTCACAGCAGCTTCTAAGGGCATTTTGAAAATCACAGTGTGTAGGTGGGTGAGCTGCTTGATGGGTCCTCATTTCAGACTCTGGCGCTCATGATAAGAGAGATCTATGGACCCACAGCCCTCAGGATTTCCGGTTTACTGGCTTGAGATGCTGCTGTAGGAGAGCTGCAAATTCAACTTATTTTAATTGTTTGGAAAGAGTCCTTTCAGCGTACAGGTCATCAGATTCTAACATGTAAGTTCACAGTATTTATGGGGGGGAGCAGATTTCCATCATTTGTTGTATGAGCTTTAAGTGTGTTGTGCTTACCTCCACTAGGGCCCCTGCTAATTACTTCCAATCATTGTATGATTTATATAAACTTATAAAGGTAAATTAAGGCTGTGGTTGTTAGCGTGGGCCTCCAGTACATCTTAGTTTGGGGTTCTCCCTAGAAAGAGACTCTAAATCAGGGATTGTCACTCAGAACTGGTCAGGATGGAGGTGCTCCCAGCCACACCCCGCTGAGGTGGGAACAGGCTGCAGAAGGCTCCTTTATTCAGGAAATGGACAACATATGGGATTCAACGTGCAAAATATTCTTGAACATTTAATTTATTTTAAAAATATTTTATTAGTGCATATAATTTTCAAAATAGTGGGTTTCAATGTGTTATTTTCCATTCATGCATATAACATATTTTGATCACATCCATCCCTCCTGATCATTCTCCCTTACATCTTCCCTTCTTACTTCTTTTCTCTTGTCTAGGAAAGACTCCCTTCTATTTTCTTCCATGAGAAAGGTCTTCATCAGGGGCAATATCTGTGTGAGAGAAACCGGGAGGACTCTTGGGATGCTACCTGACCACAGTGTGGGTTTGACCCTAGTGAAGGAGAGAAGGAAAGAAGCTAGGTGGCTGTTGGGGTCCGGGGATGCTCTTCAGGGAGTCATCGCACCTGGCTGGCTTGGAGGACCTCTGCCATCATCTGCGACTGTCCAGGAGAAGGGAGGGGGCCTGGTACAATGCAGGTGGCCAGGGAGAGCTTCATGCTGGTAGTTGGAGCTGACAGGGCTCATGGCTACCACGAAGAGAAAGGAAGGGAGGCCAGTGGAGCGTGTGTCGCTGATCGAGTTACTGGCATGAGCAGTGGATGATCAGAAAGTCAGGGTAGAACATACACCTCCAGGTCACTTCACCCTCGGTTGAGGGCTGAGGAATTCACCTGCTATGTCCCATTGGTCAGTTATCTAGGATTCCCAGTGGGAACATGAATTCCATGGCCCTTCCTGTCAGCCACATGCCCAGACAGAAAGCAGGAAAAGCTCAGACCAGCAGCCCAGGGGCTTGTGCAGTCCAAAGTGAGGCTGGTAGGCACAGAAATGGCCCATGTCGTGAGGATTCAAGAAGGGCACCAAGAGACTCTGCTGCTAAGGGCCAGGCAGATAATGGCAATGGAGGGGGCCACCCGGCCCCACCTGGGGCCCTTTCTCCTGCCCCAAGGTCATCCAGAATGACCTTCTAAAGATAGCACGGTCAGGATTTGCCATGTGTGGATGCTTGAACACAGCAAAAATTCTGTGCCTCCATCCATTCTCATTGCTGGCTTTCCAACAAGGCCCCAAACCGCGGGGGAGCATCCCATCCTTGCTGCCAAAAGGCTGCTGTTATTTCTATTGCTCCCCACCACAGATTCCAATAGCTCTTCTTTCTTTATGGCCTGCATTGTGGAAATTATCTAAAAGTTAATTACTCGGGTTGTCAATTGAGAAGACTTAACAGACCCGGAGCAAGGAAATGACTCAGGACAGTTCATTCTCCCAAAAGCAGAGCTGGCATTGTAATCAGCAGCACAGGAACCAGGTGGGCTGCACGCTGCTGAGCAGGTGACAGGTACAGTGACACTTCTCCCACGGGAGAAGCCTGGATCCTGGAGAGGAAGGTGGCTACAGCAGCTCCTGATGGGTGAGGAATGTGTAGGAATGAGTGGGGAGTCTCGGGCTACTTCACAGGTAACCTGGAACAATGTAATCAACTGGTCTTAGTAATGACTGAAAGCACCAAATGAATCAAAGTTACACACTCAGCAAGGGAAATACTCCCACTCACAATTAGATACATAGTCTCCGATCCTGAGAACAGGGATCTTCCACACTACGTGTCATGTTCCTAGCACTTTACTAGAGCTTTTTCGTGGCACTGTTTCTCAGAGGCATGGTCCAGAATTGTAGGGTGACAAATGTGCACCTGGTGTGACTCTCCTGCAGAAATGTAAGCTCCATGCAGTGCCCGCTGGGTACTAAGTAAGGGATCAATAAATACAAACATCCTTCCTCTCCCTTCCAAGAGACAAAATAAAACTAAGAGACAACCGTGAAGGTCCCAGCTAAGGGGCATAGTCCTTCATGGACACATGAACCACCACCCCAACAGGGGACCCACTTCAGAATGATGGCTTACACCAGAAAGACAGACTCGCTCTGAGGAGGGGCAGATGGGGAAGTGCCACGTCAACAGGAGAGATGAAATAAGAAACTAAGGTGATTGAAGTCACCATAATCCACACCTGTAGCGAACAGACATGGCTTGCCTCTAGCCAGATTAGCAAGACGAAGAAAAACAACACAAGATAACTCACACTAAACGCCTACTTATCTCCATTATTGCTTCTTGCCTGCTTTCAATAGAAATTTTTAAACCTCAAAGAAGGACAAGGGTAACACAGTCAGAAGAGGTAAAGTAAGCATCAGAACTAGACTCAGATATGATACAGGTTTGGAAATTGTTAGGTAAGGGATTTGAAGTAACTATAATGTACTAAAGGCTCTAACTGATGAACTAGGCAACATGTAAAAACAGATGGGTAATATACAGAGAGAAATGGCAATTCTAGGAAAGAATCAAAAGGAAACGTTAGAAATAACATCAGTGGGAGAAATGAAGAATGCCTCCCACAAGCTCATAAATAGAATAGACCAGCCTGAGGGAAGAGTCTGTGATTGTGAAGAGAGGGCCACAGAAACAATTTCAAAAGTGTAAATACATGTATTTGGAGTGCCAGAAAAACAAGAGAGAGAAAGAGAAGAAATATTTGAAGTAACAAAGACACAGAATTTTAAAAATTAAGTACAAGTATCAGAATGCAAGCTCAAAAAGTACAGAAAGCACCAAGCAGAATAAACATCAACACAAAATCCAGGCACATGATATCCAAAAGGCAGGAGCCAAAGACAAAGAGAAAATCTTGAAAGAAGTCAGAGAAAAATTAATCTTACCTACAGAGCAACTAGAGTATGAATCACATCAGGTTTTTCATCAAAAACCGTTGGAAGCAAGAAAAGTGTTAAAGCAAAAAAAATACCAACTTGATAAATAAAGGAAAAGTAAAGGATTTTGCAGATAAACAGAAGCTCAGAAAAATAGCCACAAGGAGATTTTCCCTGTAAGAAACATCTAAAGAATTCTTTCCAGGGGAAGGGAATCAATAAAGATCAGAAACTTGCATCTGCAGAAAGCCAAAGTGCTGCAGAAGGAGTAATGATAAATATTTATTCTTAATTAATCTAACAATAATTTCTTAAAGGAATAGTAAAATAATGTAGAGATTGAGTACAGTATTGGAGTGGGTGAAATGGATACAGCAAAGACAGTGGGATTGTGTCACTTAGGAGTGGATTTAAAAAAAAAGTGGATTTAGATTCTTTGAAAATACGCACAGGAAATTTTCAGGCTACCATTAAAATGATTTTATGATGTGCATAATTAGTATGGTAAGAAAGAAGAAAAATGGAATTATACGAAATATTCAATTCAAACCAGAAAAGACAGCAAAGACAGGGAAATTAACAGAGAACAGATGTAACAAATAGAAAAGTCAAAACATGGTAGATATTAACCCAACAATATCTAAAATCACTTCAAGTGTCAGTGATATAAAAACATCAGTTAAAAGACAGACATTTTTAGTGCAGTATAAAAAATCCAATTTAGGAGATTTAGCTCAGTGGTCAGAGTGCTCGCCTCGTAAGCAAAAGGCCCTGAGTTCGATCCCCAGCACCAAAAAAAAAAAAAAAAAAAGGCCAATTCCATGTAATATATAAAAAAAGCTCTTATATTTATAAAAACACAAGTCAAAAGAAAGGAATTAAGAAGTATAAACCATGCTAACACCAATAATAAGAAATCCACTGGAGCTGTATTAATTTTGGATAAAGCAGCATCAGAACAAGAAAAATCATAAAGGAAAATGGAGGAACATTTCATAATAATAAAAAGTTTAATTTTCCAAAAATACATAGCATTTCTAAACACCTGTTCACCTGACAACAGACAAAAACACCCAATAATGCTGCAAAAACTTACAGAATTAAAAAGAGTAACTTGCTCATTCACTATTATAGCTGGAGACTCACTCCTCCCCTTTCAGTAATTGATAGCTCCTGCAGGCAGAAAATCAGTAATGATATTGCTGACTTGAGCAACTCTATCAATCAACTTGAAGTAATTGACAATCATAGAAATACTCTCTACGAAACAGCATTACCCATATTCTCAAACTCAGATAAAACATGCACCAGGGTACGTCATCTTCTGGGCCATAAAACACATGGGAACACATGTTAGAGAAATCACACAAAATATGTTCTCAGACCACAGTGAAGCTGAGCTAGAATCAGAATGGTTAGACGATCCCCACATATTTGGAAGTTAAACAACGCAATTCTAAAGGTCACACAGTCCAGTTTTGTACCCTATAGTGCGATGCAGAATGTGACATAATAAAAACCTATCTAACTTCATTACAAGTGCATGGAATGGCCTCGCTGAGAGGGAAAAGGAGAGATGCTGACTTAAGACCCTGGAAATGAGTCAAGTTCTCAAGGCTGGATCAAGAGAAACCTAAGGTGCTGCAGTTAATAACACTCCAGTGAATAATGCTGTCCCCACCAGCTTACAATTAAACCTTCTGAAGCTATCGTATGTGTGTGTTTGAACTGAGCCATCAGTAAATGGTCTGTGGACGGCAGGAGCCAGATTTCTCACTATCAGAGTGGGTGTTTACCTATCAGCAAGGAGAGACAGCCAGAGTCATCCATGTGGAGATGAATTGGAATTAGAGACATCAGTTCGAGCTCATATTTGACTTCATATAATCCCGGACAGCTAAACATTTGAATGTTTATAGCTATTGTTGCATATCATGGGTTGGTATGCACAAAATATTGCCTTTTTCATCATCTCGAGGACCAGAAGTCAGAGTACCGTGGGAGCAACGAGCACGCCTAGGACCCAGATGTTGGCCTCTAGCACCATTGCCCAATAAAAGGACCCGGGGCTCCTTGGAGAAGTGACAGATGCAAGTGACAAAATGTACATGAGATGAGTCTGAAGCACCTACTTTGCCACAAAGTGAGAATGTACTCAACACACACACAGACACACACACACACACACACACACACACGCACATGCACATGCACACACGTGCTTACATGTTGATAGAGAAATGACAGAGGTACATGGGAGCCACTGAAGGTCACCTGATCATTAATGCCAGAATAATTCTGGCAAAAAGTAAGAGTAGCATTGGTTTGTTTCTCAATGTATAAAAAAAATTATCCACAAGTCCCTGGCTATATTGCTGACTTATTGAAGAAATAAACAAATGGGTGAGAAGAGACCGATCTCCCATGGAAAAGATAACAACAAAAAAAAGAAAACTACAAATAGATATCCTGCCCTCAGGGAGGCGGGGTGTCACTCCTTGCTCCTTCAGGGTGGGCCGCACATGGAAGCGGCCTTCCAAAGAGCCCACTGTGGGTATCAGCCAGAATAACAGTAGGTGTATTGTGGGGAAACCTGAGCAACGCTACATCAGGCCAGGAAATGCCCAGGTCACTGGCTGGGTTTGAGAACTGCTAGGAGTGGTGACCCCTTCCTATCGTGTTATCCTCCTTTTGAACAGGCACACCTATGGCTGTCACTTATCACTTGTCCCCCGTTTTGCACTGAATGTGTACACAGGCCACTTTACCTCTTTACTCTATAAGTCTAAAAATAGAGGGAACTCTACTCCAGAGCTACACACAGGAGCCTTGTCCACACTGGGAACTAAGTGTGCATGTTACAATTCCAGACTCTGACCTGACACTATAGTGGGATGCCTTTTAGGGATCTTGAAAGGAAGGGAATATACTTTCCATGGCAGGTAGACTCTGACAGGCTGCTCCTGACATAGTGCCCCTTGAGCCCAGACTGCTGCTACTCCCACCCTGTGAGCATGTGACAGATGTAACAACTTTGTCCCAATCAAAGGTGTTCAACTGTCACTTCCACAACCAGGCTGTAAACTGACTCATCTCGAGTGTATGCTGTGTCTCTGGCTCCTCTGTAGTGAGTCCCGGCCCAGTCACCTGGACCACATGGCAGGGAGACGAGGTGGCTTCTCGCCAGTCTCTGGCCTGCGACGAAGACTCACCCTGTGAAGCCTTCGAAGAACCAGAGCCTGTTACCAGCTGTGGGCATAGAAGTTCCCTTTCCTAGCAGAGTTTAGCTGATGACTTTCTGCTGCCCGGTCAGTGACCTTGGGCACAGGGGACAGAGCTAAGCTGCACCTGGATCCCTGGCCCGGACAAACTGAGAAAATAAATGTGCTTTGCTTGAAGCTTCTGTGTTTTCAGATTATTTGCCATGCAGTAATAGCTAAATAAGAAGTTTAAAACGATACAAACATTTTAGAAGATGACTTGCAAGCTCCTCAGAAAAAGCGTAGCCTGAATCTACCTTAGGACCCGCCATTTCCTTTCTGGGTTTGCCAGTGAGGAAGGTTCACAAGCAAACCTTCATTCCTAATTCTATTTTTTTTTTTTTTTTTTTTTTTTTTTTTTTTTTTTTTTTTTTTGTGCTGGGGATCGAACTTAAGGCCTTGCGCTTGCTAGGCAAGTGCTCTAACCACTGAGCTAAATCCCCAGCCCCAAACCTTCATACCTAATAGTCCAAAACTAGAACTAGCACATGTAGGCATTAGTAGAGAACAGATAAATAATGGTGCATCCATCTAACAGGATACTACTCAGCACTAATTGAATGAACTGTTGAAATATGCAAAACACGATGGACCTCATGAATACTGTGTACGATGAAGGAGTTTGAAATGTATGATCTCCTTTATGTGAAATTCTACAATAGGCAGAACCAATCTATGGTGATAAAATAAAAACAATTGCTGTTATGAGAGATTATTGGAAAGAAGCCAGAAGCACCAGTCTTACGGCGATGGGGTGTTATGCATCTTGACAAGGGCATGCCTTATACAAATGCATGCAGTTGTCAAACCAGACTTATTCATTGTATTATATGTAAATTATACCACAAGGAACAAGACAGAACAATTTAAAAAAAGGAAAGGAAAAGAGAATGAAATCTCTGGTCCGCTATGCAGGAATCTTTAGGAATGAAACTACTCATGTTATGGAAAAAATATCATTGCTATTTTTCTAAAACATTGGATGATGTCAAAGTCAAACATATCTTTATGCAAGTGACATAAGGTTGATCAGACATCAATAGCACCTTTCTCATCTTTTTCTTTGTAAAATTTTCAAGCTTGATTAATAAAATATATGTCCTAACACAAAAGTGAACCATCCAGTTTGGAGGGCATAGTGAGTCTCTCAGGGTTGTTGACAGCAGCTTGGCTAGACGGTTCTCCAGTGCCTGTCATTTGGTGCCATGGAGCTTGTAGGCTGGAGTGGGGGAAGGGACATACCCTGGTGACCACACAGATTGGTGTACTGGAGCAGATGTGAACCAGAAAGAGTGGATGTGATTTAATGGGAAGTGCTACAATTGTTCCAGACAGCTGGCAATACCAATGCCTGCCATTTATGAGCATCTGCTCCTATGCCAAGAACCTTCCATACATCAATATTTCTCAGCCTTAGTTTTGTAAGTTGGAAAGCAGCAGCTGTAATATGTACCTCAGAGATGTAAGAATCAGTGAGAGAAGCAACTTGCCCAAAGAAGTGGCAAAGCCAAGGTTCTAACCAACATCTGACCCCACAAGCAAGCACTGTCCTCTACAGAGCCTGATGCCCAAGCCTGCCTTCATCTTCCATCTAGAGATGTGGAGTTGCCTTTGAGCTTCGGTGGGCAAAAGTGACCAAACCCAGTCATTCATCTTACAAAATGGGCATTATTCCAACTTGGAAACCGGAACATTAAAGAAATGAGAATGGGCACTGGCAAGCAGCCAGAGAATTAGAAGAAACCTCATTTTTACGCTTGAAGAGGGGTCTTAGAGGATGTACCTTCCTCACTCAGCCCTGTGCCTAAAGGAGACAGGGTACCTCTGGTCCTCAGCCACGAGTCAACTTCTTCCTGCACTTTAAACCCAATACGCTAAGGATTTGGGGTTGGGGAATACAGACTGAATTGTGCGTCTTGATTTTTCCATCCAGCCCATCCAAGCTCAACAATCTCTACCTGGAAAAAAGGAATCTAAAAAACAATTAATCTTTTGCCCATACATATGGCTGTACCCTAATATGCTCTTGCCTGGCTGTTCAGAGCTGTGATTTAAAAAAATTGCAATTCAGTCTGCAGGAAGTACTTGCTCTTTCTTTACCTGTTTTCTTAGTTCCCAAGGTGCATTATTCCTTCCCCCTGAGTCCAAATGCTGCTTAATGAGATCAGGACTTCAGAGGTGCCAAGAGAAACTATTAAACAAGAGGGGTGGGCCGGAGGGCCTTGGGGAGCTGCAGAAACTATGTGGCCCAAGTCAAGAACATGGGGCACCCCCAAAAAGGGAGCTGCCCTGGTCCGCGGCACGCCCCCGGCACGCCCCCGGCTTCGGGCTTTGCCACATCTCCCTCCCTCGGCGGTAGCCTGCGGGGCCGGTGCTGATAATCCCGGAACATCCCGGCCCTTCCTCCGCCCCTCCACTCTCTCGCCTTGCCTGTGCGCTGCTCCTGGCAGAGCCGCGCATGCCACCTCTCGACCATCCCGAGGTTTGGCGACTGGAGCCCCAAGCGTGAGCCGCGCGTAGGAGCGGGCGCCAGTCCCTCTGAGTTGCCCTCCTTAGTCAACCCCTGCGAGGCGGGAGCGGCCCTGGATCCACACTGATTCCCTCCCCAGCCCCCGCTTCTGTGGGTGTGGAGAGGTCGGTGCGGGAGCGCAGCGCGGGCTCCAGTGCGCGCGGTTGGGGCCCCGCGTTCCCACCCCTTGCGCAGGGAAGAGCCCAGTCCTACATCCCGGCTCCGCACACACCTCCTCAGCCCTTCTCCGAGCTCCTTCTGGATTTGTCCAGCGTCTGGGCTTGAGCCCTGGACCGGGTCCCGGGAAGGGAGCACTGGGCTGGACGCCCTCGGAGCCGCTGGCGCCGGCTCGGGTCCCTCCGGGGTCCAGGCAGCCGCGTGTCCTCTTCCGGCTCTGGGCTGCGGATCTCAGAGGCCCCGGGAGAGGAGCCCCACAGAGACCCGCCGCGGGAAGCGCCCCTCGCTCGCTCGCGCTCCAGGGACCGCGCTGGCCAGCGAGGACCACTTGCACCTCCCCGCGCCGAGCAAGTTTCACCGCTAGAGGATCCGGAACCTCCAACTTCGTGTGGACATGAATCAAACAGCTGGAGCCTCCAATAACGTTAGGTGTCCCCCGGGGAAAGGCCACAAGGTAAGGGACCCGCGACGGCGATCGAGGGGTTTGGCGCCATTGTGGAGAGCGGGTCGAAGGTCCAATCTGGGGGCCAGTGGTGACTTGGACTGGTGTGTGCTCTGTGATCGGGCAGCAGCCGGTTCCTCCCCACCCTGGAGAAGTCCTTTCATCCCAGAGGCGAGGTTTGCGAGAAGGGGTGATGTTTGATAGACCTCAAGCCCGCGGCGCGCGCTCGACTGTGCACCTGCCCTGGGCTACCGGGAGCTGGAGATGCTCCAGGGCTTCGCGCTGGTCCAGAGGGCGCAGCTGCTCCCGCGCTGGCGGGCTTTCGGGGAGGAGAGCTCTGCAGTGGGAGGAACCCCCCCCACACACACACACCCGCCCATCAGACCGGGTGGCCGGAGCTTGCGGAGGAGGAGGCTTCCCGGGCAGCGCGCTGGGCTCCCGCAGGCTCCGCTCCCGTTGGTGTCCGGGACGCACGCTTCATTAACTTTAATGGATCCACGCGTGCCTGGAATTATTTCCAGGAAATCAGAGAGGTTCAGAGAAAAGCGGTCGGGCAGTGGCCGGAGGAATCCATGCAGATCCCCTCTAGTAGCCACAGTGTACAGGGACGGGATCAAAACGGTTATTCCAAGTGCAAAAGGAGCGATCTCCCGGAGGTCCGCGCAAGCCACACCGCCCTGGCCCTGTGCGCTGCGCAGCCTGCTCTGGTCAAGTCGGGGACTTCTCTCCACTTACCTGTGGTTCCACTTTGAATGTGGTTGGTCGCAAGGAAATCCCTTGCCTGGGTCACACAGGAAAGCCACACAGTAATATATGTATCAATGTACTTTTGAAATATTTTATAGTGTTTGCATTAATTTTTTTTTAAATCTGAAAGATAGCAAGTACTTTGGAGCTTAGCAATTGGTGTGAAGCCAGAATCTCTCTCCATCTTGTGTTCGCTACACCTATTTTTGCATCTGTATTTTTGATGCATATGTTTCTTAGTGAATTAGAAAACTGCTGCCATTCATATCTACTTGGGGTTTGAGGTGTGGGTGGAATTGGAGATTGGATGATGATATTGGATTCAGTGGATGGATAAAGGAATTCTTGGTGTGTTATGTAAGGTGAGCATTTAGGGCTGAGGAGTTTTATTTCAACTGAGTAAGATCTAGTTTTTTCTCCACTTTTTAGATCTGGATGAAATATTTGAATCAGTAAGTCATCTCTCTGATCTCTGTTCTCATTCACTATCATTCCAATAGTTACATGTTTCACATTCACTTTATTTAATATCCATAGGAAATGTCTTTTTAATACCTAATAGCTGACATTGTAAGATTTTAAATTAAAAATAATAAAGTTTCACACATCAGTGATTATGTAGTGGAGATGTCTGTGGAGTTCAGAAGATCATTCAGTAATTTCCTTTAAAAAATGCCTTTGGCTCCAGTGTTAAAGTGGCTTTTTGGCAGAATTGGACTGCAGGGTATTGACACCAATTAAAATTTATGGGAAGCATCGGAACACACACCAACAATGTAGACGCTACCGGAGAACCTATTGGTCACGTTGTGGTAACTCTATGCATGTGTCAAGTGTCCAGTCCACACTTTGTGTATTGAATCACATTCATTCGATAAACACTAACCGTTGAGACTTCATTTAACACATGTGAACACCTGTTAAGTTCCAAGAACTGAGAACCCCAGTAAGAATTTAGATGTTGCTTTCGGCCTAAAATGTAGTCCTGATTGTAGCCCACCTTTCCACCTTCTTGAAAATCCATGGTGGCTTACGTTGCTGGAGGGGAGCCCATGGCTGGACATTAACTCAGTGCAAAAAAATATCAATTCCCCTTCTCAAAGAAGAATCCAGTTAAGCCGTGCTCCTTCAGGGGTAGTGGTACATCTTGAAGGTCGGTGCCACGAGGGAGCGATCTTGGAGAGTGACAAGGTGGGAGATGATGTGCCTGGGTGTTCTGTATGAATGAGGACAGGAAGGCAGCAGGGCACTGACAGTCTGCAAAGTTCTAGACGGCTCTCACAATATTTAAATTAAACATTTTTTGCCCAGTACTAGGGATTGAACCTAGGGCCTTTGCATGGAGTTACATCTCTAGCCATTTTTTAAATTTTGAGACAACTTCTAAGTTGCTAAATTGCACAGGCTGGGCCCAAACTTGGGATCTTCCTCCCAGAGGGCTGGCATTACAGGCATGGATGACCACTTTGGTTACAACATTTTAAAGTAAAACTCGATAATATCTGTTGGTTTTCTTAGGTGTTTGAAAGAAACGTGTTTCCATTTCATGCGCTGCTTGGAGACTCATCTTGGGAGACTTTCCTGGGGGGAAAGGCCATGGTTACAACTGAAAATGTCCCAGCCCGACTCCCTCTGTCTCATCTCATTTATCCACCGGTTGCTACTAACACAATGTAAACTTGCCAAGTCATGATTTGTTCTTGTGAAGACAGATCCGGAGGAGCAAGATGATTACTCAAGTGACTCCAGCCACTAGGCTCATTCACAAATATTGAAACCCAGAACTGAGGAACACAAGATCCTTGTTGTAGCTTCTTTGCTCCTGCGTGTGAGACCGCAGAGATAACCACACTGTTGCCTCTGATGTAGACAAGAGTCACTCCTCCTGGAAAGAAACCTCTAGGCATCACGGTCATGTGGGGCTGGGAAATGAGAGGTCTCTTTGTGGGATCAAGTGGTCCTGTCTAGGTTGTGTTGATTTGGTGCTGGGCATTGTGACTGGTCTTCATCAAGTGCTAGTCAACAGCCATGGTTGTTCCACAAAGAGTTGAGGATGACCTAATGGTGATGTGTTCCTAATCATAGTTGCCTCAAGGAAACTTGTTCTTGAGCAAGGATTACAGGCTCGAGTTTGGTAAAGCAACATAAAGTACAGAAGACATAAGATTGTGGAACTTCAGTTTTGCAGGACCACATTAACCTTCTGGGTAGAGCACAAAGGTGCTCTACACAAGGCACCTCCACCAAAGGAGGGGTCTTCTTTCAGTCTCTGGCTTGGAGAGAAGGCAAAGGCTTGAGTTGAGTCTCTTTGCTTTGAGTTTTTCTGAAAGAGAAATTTCTGTGCCTTAACTGTGATGGTCTATATTACCTTCAGCAAGCCAAGATGATCGGCTCTCCATCGCTGCGACAGCAGAGAGAGCTGTCCAAATAGCTTCAAGATCCAGCTGTAGCAGGGACATCTTGGGTAGATTACTTAACTTTGGTGTCCAAGATTTGTGAGACCTTCGTTGCAGGGGTCCTATTGGATTTAGTAAGCTAATCCTGTTTGGAGATGGTACACAGGGTCAGGCGTTGCTTCACCTTTGAGCATTCAAGCCAGGGAGGAATTCCCTCTAAGTGCAGCCCAATGTGTTCGAGGTTTTCTATGACAACTACTTTCCAGATGGTCAGCTCCTCCAGAGCAGGTCCCAGAGAATATGGGCAGGGACATTTTCCTTACAAAGGTGGGCTTGGCTGTGAGACAGATGGTAATACACTAAGATCGTACAAGGAGAAAGTACCAGAAATAAACAAACACGACCTGATTTCTCTTTTATAAATCTGGGGGAGAAAGGCAGATTATGCATACATTGTCTCTTTCAATTGTTAAGACAAACCCCTGGGAGAGTGTATTTTTACATAGCAAGCAGTTGCTATGTGATAAGTCTTTGTACCAAGCATGAAAGTAGGTCTCAGAGGTACAGGAAATGTTAAGTGTACAAATGTACACTAAATATTTATAAAATGAAGAAAAACAAAGTGGTCTTTACATTGCTTATATTCTAATTTCAGATTTCATTTTATCTAAAATTCTTCACACTACCTAATGTAATCATTCATACTTCATGAATGTTTTCTCTTTTCTCTGTCTGCTTTTAAAATTACTTCCTTATCTTTAGTTTTCCATATTTGACTAGTACATACTTAGCTGTTTGGGGATATTCTCTCTCTTTCTTTCTTTCTTTCTTTCTTTCTTTCTTTCTTTCTTTCTTTCTTTCTTTCTTTCTTTCTTTCTTTCTTTCTTTCATCCTTTCTTTCTTTGTATGGGGAATTGAACCCAGTGTCTAAGATACATCCCCAGCCATCTTTTATTTATTTATTTTGAGGCAGAATCTCAGGCATTAAGTTCCCCAACCTGGTCTTCAACTTGTCATTCTCCTGCCTCAGCCTCCCAGAGTGCTGGGATTACAGATGTGCATCATCACACCTGGTCATTATTTTTAAACATATATTTTTTCCCATTGTTTTCTTTGTTGGGATGGAAATTGTACATACATTCTATGAGATTTATATTATTTTACTGATGGACTCATCATTTAAACCATTTTATGACATTCAAGATAGCAGATCTTACAAGCACATTTTCCAGTTTGTGAGATTCCTTTCTTGCCAGTTTGCTGATGGTGAGGTCCATATATTAATTTATTGAAAATTCCATCAGTTCATAAATGTACAATTGAGGAACAGCTACCTGACAGTAAAAATCAAAAGACTTCTTTCTGTTTGTAAAAGTAGATATTTAACGTTCTATTTGTAGTTCCTATTTCATCTTTTCCTTGTCACAGAAGAGAAAAAGGACTGCATTTCCCCCAAAATAAGACCTAGCCGGAAAATAATCAGCTTTGAAAACTAGAGATCAGAAATGCCAGCCCCAGTCAGCCTGTCCTTGCCTTAACCGCCCTCACTATTCTCTGGCTGGGTGGCTACTCTGGAAATTCGGTAGCCAGGGCTTAGTGCCAGAGGGTTTGCACTCCTGATCTATTGTGGTCCCAGAAGTAGTGGCATTGGCTTTCTATTATAATTCGAGAGTTTACCCTTTATTTCCCAGATTTCAGTTCAAATTTAGTGTTCTTCTCTACCCCAAGACCAAATCCAGGGAAGAACTGCCACAGGTCTCTTCCTCCAGGATTGCTTTAATCTGATGTTTCCTTGACACCACTTTGTTTGTGAACCTTCTTTCTTGTTAATCACTGTCAAACCCTTAATTTCCTCTTCCATCAGTTCTTCCTCTCCTTTCTCTTTCATTTTCCTGTGGTGTTATAGTCTCCAAAAGTCACACTTTTATAAATTGTAATGTTATAGCTGAAGGCTTCTTGGTATGTCCCTTCCTCCCCTCGTTAAAAGCAGCATCTCTTTCCTGTTCTCTTTCTTCTCTTTTCTGTTCTATTTCTCCTCTTTCCTGCCCTTTCTTATTTGGATAAATGGAACTTCACCCTCCTGAGCATTTCACTCACTTTCCAAACATTTCCTTAGTCTACGCCTCTTTGGAATTAAGGCCCCCTCCTGAGTTTTCAGACTTGCCTTCCCTGCGATGATTGAATCGATGATTGAATTGATTGCTTGTTCCCAAGCTCCCATGGACAGGACGAGCTCTCATAGGCTGTGACTTGCACTGATCTCTTTCCCCCTGAGCTCCTTTCTCCCGTGTCTGCCAGAGAGACTCCATTGCTGGGTTTGAACACAGCACAGAACTGGCTTCCACCAAGGAGGAGCTCTGTCAAGGCAGGATCCTTCTCTAGCATTTTTGAGGTTTTAATTTCAGACCCTTTTACCCACTCTGGTATCTGCACTCAGGTGTTCCTGAGCTTGGTTCTTTCAGAATCCCCACGCCCCTTATCCTGACCACTTGGCATCTGTGACTCTCTGTGGTCCTGCCTGGTTCCTCCTATGCTGGAGGATTCTTCATCCCTAATATGTAGCATTTAAAAACAACATCTAGCCTCCCAGTCATTTCTTCCAATCCCCCATTGCATAAAACCCAAGATTCAACAGATTCCAGCTGGTTAGCACAAGAGGCTCACTCCTTCATGCCAACCTCCAGTTCTTGGTGTTCCGTCATGCCAGATGCATCCGGGCTTGTCTTCTCCCCTTGAGCACAAAGTCAGAGGCCACGTCTGATGTAGCCCCAGACATGGAACAGAATCATCCTGAAGCACATTTCACAATACTTCCTGTTGACAAGGGTGTATCTGGCCCATAGGTCTTCTTATCCACTATTGTTCTTCATGCTCAATGAGAAGCTTACATGTTTAGTTGGTAATTTCTGAAAGAAAAAATAGGAAAGGGCATCCATATAAAAAAAAAGTAAACTCTTTTTATGACCCAGAACTTAAATCATTCTGAAGAATTTTAGAAAGTTTAATGGAACGGATAAAACATAAATCGCTTTAATGACTTCCAGGATATTAGTGAAAATCTATTTACGTTATTTTGGTTTTACATTTTATTGATTTTTAAATTTTTAATTGTCTTCATTTTCTGAGCAAAATACATAAAATGAGTATAAGCTCATGCATAAGTTAAATTTCCAGGAATAGGAGGCAGTACATGAGTAGTAATTGTTTTTCTGGTTTGTTGGGTTATTTTTTAAGTCACAAGCTGTACCTGACAAGCAGCGTGTCAGTCTTCCCTTTCCATGGCTTCTACCTCCAAGCAACTCTAGATCCAAAATATCTGGGGAACAATTGCATCCATACTGAATGTGTACAGACATAACAACCATTTCCAAAGTATTTACACTGAGTTCCATATTATCTGCAATTTGGAGATGATTAAAATATATGGGAGGATTGTATATGTTATGTGTAAATTCACCACTTTATAGGGGCATAGCAGGGACTTGAACAGCTGAGAATGTTTATATTTGTGGGGGTCCTGGAGTCACCCCCCATGGATACCAAGGAATGAGTGTATTTCAATTATCTCACACTTTGTGCTTCGTGAAGGAAACAGACTGATTGGAATCTTATGGGATCTCCCAATCTGATTTTACCTTTGATTTGGGGCCCAGAAATCTGTATTTAGTCAACAATAATAGAAGAACTTATATAACTATTATTTATCTTCTTCCCACATTTTGGGAATTTTCTATTATTTTCATGCTACAGAGATACAATGTGTGTATTTCTTTGGTGTGTGGTATCTTCCCTTTTTACGAAAATTTCAAATACAGTACTAAGAAATCATAAGATATTTAGACATTACTAAGCAATTTAAAATTGTACCTGACAAAATGTGCACAGAGAACTAGTTCACATTTTTCATTTTATTTTTCATAAAATAAAAAACAGCTGACAACGCACCAAGCTCTTGTCAGGCATCTGAACTATAAATTCAGACATGGAAAAACTCATCCAGGAGGATTAGTTACTGAAGTCAAGAGGAACCAGGGAAGAAGGAAACCAACAGAGGAGACCTTAGAATTAGCTAAGCTGGGTTTCCCTTGTGCCCTGTGCAGTCTCTGGACTTCTCCTATCTCAAAAACGAGGGAGTCGAACTAGGCCACCACCTCACGGTATTCCAACCCTGGAAAGAGCCACAGGCAAAGTGAGTGACTGCCATTATGAATGCATCGTCTGGCGTAGATGTCAAAGACGGTTCCATAGGAAAGTATGCCTAATGTGGAATTTAAACAATGAGAATCTTTCAACTTTATTATAAAAATAATGGCCTTGGACAAGTCCTTTAGGGAAAGAATCCATTACAGTGGTCAGAGGAAATCTTTACAGAGGATCTCACTCAGTTTTTCACATTTGATGAGAACCAAATTCATTGCATCATTTTACAAGGTATTTGAGTTAACTAAATCACAGTGTGTGCCTTTAAAAAAAGACAAAAAAATGATAATGATCTGTTGGACTTATGTACAGAGGCTAAAAATACTGGAAAGCCATATTTCAGGAATACATTGCAAAGCAATTGACCACACATATTTAGATTGTGGAACTTGCTAAGTTTTTAGAAATGTAGGTACACACCCGTGAAAGCCCAACTGATAGGACACATGTAACTATCATTCTCGAGAACTCTGGTGCGTCTTTGTGCCATGTCTCCTAACCTTTCCTACCGGCTAGCCCCAAGTAAAAAGCTAACCTCCTTTCTGTTACTATATATTCTTTCTGTTTTGTAACATTTTATATGAGTGAAAATATTAAATTATATTTTCTTTTCATCTGAAAATTTTCGCTACTATTAATTTTGAGATTAATTCACATTGTAGCGTGTATTACTAGTGTGTTCATTTTGTTGCTGAGTGATCTATGATTGTAGGCCCTACCGTGGTTCCTGGATCTGCCCACTTGTTGATGGGGACTTGACTATTACCAACGAGGCTGCTCATCCATTCATGTGCAAGATTTGTACATTTCACTTACTTAGGAGTAGAATGTATGGATCATATGGCAGTAGTGTATATACATATGTGTTTGTCTTTTTAAAGTTTAAGGTGACAAGCTATTTTCTACAGTGGTTTTACAATTCTAAATTTTATCCAGAGTATATGAGGCTTTCAACACCTTCAAATCCTTGCCAAGACTGGAAATGATCAGTCTTTATATATTACTCATTACTCATTTCAGTAAGAGTACAGTAGTATTTTATTTGCAATTTAGGTTTTGTTTTTCTGGTGGTTAATGATGTCAAGTATCTGTAGAAAGGCTTATTTGCTATCCATACATCCACTTTGCTGATAAGTTTATAAAAAATCTTTGATATGTTCTTAATGGAGCTTCTTATTTTTGTTGAGTTGAGAATTATTCATAAATTCTTGTATCACATATATGACTAATAACAGGTTTCTCCCTGTCTAAGACTTGAGTTTTAAATTCTCCTCATAGTGGCTTTTGAAGAACAGAAATTTGGGATCTGGATATTTACACACGAGGAACAAAAAAACTGTAATTCATACTTATGTATCACATCATACAAAAATATTTACTCTAAAGAGATCTTAAATATAAACGTTAAACCTAAAAGTGTAAAAATATTAGTAAAAAACATGGAATGCTGGATAGAACAATCAATTTCATAGATATTATCAAAGAATTAACTTATGATCTTATTTTATTATTTTCTATTTTATAGGTTCTTTCTTGAATTTTGAGATTTATTTTATTTACAGAATTTAACTCACTGTTCTTCCCTACTTTTTTTTTAAACCAAGAACATGTATTGGTACATTATATACATAATGATCATAATCAACATGGTTATTTGGTACCTGTACATGATGTATCTTGGCTTTCCCCTGTCTTCCCCTCCCCTCCCTTCCATTCACCCATCCCTATTTGCAACAAGTTTATTTACACTTTTCCATTTTTTCCCTTTCATCTTACTTTTCTTTTAAACTTCTTCTTTATCCCCCTTTTCCCTATCTAGTTCTCCTCGCTTTTGAATACTACCTTTTTTTTTTCTTACATAATATCTATTCTACCCCTTTGTCCTTATTTACACTTATGGTTTCTCATATCAGAGAAACAATTCAATGTGTACTCATGAGTGTCTGATTTATTTCACTTAATAGTATGTTCTCAAGGGACATACATTTACATACAAATGTCTCTAGTTTGTCCATTTTTATGGCAGAGTAGTACTCCATTGTGTAGAAAAACCACATCTTCTTTAGTCATTCCTTAGTTGTTGGGCATTTAGGTTGTTCCCAAGACTTAGCTATTACAAACTGTGTTGCTATGAACATGGTTGTGCATCTATCACTGTGGTATGATGATTTTAATTCTTCTGGAAAGATACCAAGCAGAGTAATAGCTGGGTCAAATGGAACCTCTAGTTGTAGTTTTCTGAGGAATCTCCATACTGATTTCCACAGTGGTTGGACCAGTCTACATTCCCACCAACAGTGGAGGAGGGTTACTTTTCCCCACATCCCCGTCAGCACTTGTTATTGGTTGATTTCTTGATAATAGCTGTTCTTTCTGGAGTGAGATTGTATCTTAGTGTTTTGATCTGGATCTCTCGAATGACCAATGATGTTGAACACTTTTTCATATATTTGTTTGCCATTTTAATTTCTTCATCTGAGAAATGTTTATTCATTTCAGATGCCCATTTTTTGATAGGGTCTTTAAATTTGCGGGGGTTGATTTTTTTGAGTTCTTTATATATTCTAGATGTTAGACCTTTGTCTGAGGGACAGCTGGCAAAAATTTTCTCGCAGTCTGTAGTTTTCTGCCTCCACTCTATTAGTAATTTCTTTTGCTGTGCAACAGCCTTTTAATAGGATGTGGTCCCAAGCATTGATTCTTTGTATTGTTTCCTGTGCAGTCTGGGTTCTGTTCATAAATTTTTTTCCAACTCCTATGTCTTTGAGAGTTCTTCCTATTTTATTCTCCAGGAAATTTAGTGTTTCTGTTTTAATGTTTAGATCTTTGATCCACTTCGATTTTAGCTTAGTACATGGTGAGAGACATGTATCTAGTTTTAGTTTTCATCATGTGGTAAGCCAATTTTTCCAGCACCATTTGTTAAAGAGGCTATCTTTCTTCCAGTGAGGGTGTTTGGCTTTTTTGTCAAAGATGAGGTGTGTTTGGAGTTGTTCTGCATCTTCTAGCCTGTTCCATTGATCCTCAGGTCTGTCTTTGTGCCAGTACCATGCTGTTTTACCACAGAAGCTTTATAGTATAATTTCAAGTCATGGATTGTGATGCCCCCTGACTTATTCCTGTTGCCCATTTGTGCTTGCAAGTCAAGCACTCTAACCACCTAGCTGAATCCTCCCCCGAGAGACAGCTTTTACAATTAGTGTTAGTATGGTATACATTTTGCATTCTTATAATTTGTGCCTATGTATTTAAAAGGCATTTCATGTAGGTAGTGTATATTTTTTTAATAAGACCCATTAATTTCTGCCTTTGTTAGGAACTTTAGACCATTCGTGTTTAATATAATCATTGATATGGTTTTGTTCAAATATATCATATCATCTGTTTGGTCTCTATTAATTTAATCCCTTTTTTATTTACCTGCCTACATATTGATCAAGTACTTTTTCTAATTTCCTTTCATCTTAATTGTTGGCTTACTGACTACAACAGTCTGTTTTGCTAATTTTGAAGTTATTTCAGGGCTTATATTACACCTCTTTAATAACTAAGTACAGTCTACCTCAAGTAATGTTATGGCATTATATGTACAGTGTAAAACACAATATATTTTCTTTTTTTCTCCGTATTTCGTGTACTGCCATCATGTATGTTACTACTTATATTGAGGGCACAACACTGCCTGTGTTTAAATAGATGGGGGGGAGGAGAGAGGAGAGAGGGAGATAAGCAAGCAAATGTCTTGTTTAAATCACCAGTTACCTTTTAAAGAGATTAGCATGATAAGGAAAATATCGTTTAGATTTATTGATGTTGTTACATTTTCAGTGTTCTGCATTTCTCTCTGTAAATCCATGATTCTAACCATGACCCCATTTCCATCTGGGGCCAGATAGTCTGTTGCTGTGTATGTTGTAAGGAGGGTTGCTTGTGCTTAACAGAACCTTCGGCACCCCTGACCTCTGTCCCCTACGTGCTGGTGGTGTCCCAAATTATGACAAGCACAAGTGTCTCCTGGCATTATCAAATGGCTTCTGAGGGGCAGAACCGCTCACTGCTGAGACCATCCCTGCATGGCCCCACTTATTTTATCATTTTTCTCTTGTCCAAGGACGTCTGTGAACATTTTGTCTGGCAAGGATCTGCTGCTTATGATTCTTTCCACATATGTTTGTCTTAAATTTGCTTTGCTTGCTGTACACAGAATTGCCGTTCAGTCTTTTACAGATGTGGTCCATGACTTGTGGTTTTATTGCTTGTGGTAAGAAGTCTTCTGCCAGCCTTCTCTGTGTTCTTTTACATATACAAGCCTTTTTCTCTGACTACTCTTGAGACTTTCTCTTCATTGCTAATCTTAAGCTATGTGGCTACTATGATCCTTGTGTATAATTTTCTTCATTTTTCTTGTGCTTCAGGTTCAGTGAAAGTCTTATACTCATGAGTTTTTCTTTTTTCATCCAAATTGGAGTCATATCTTCACATATTTTTCTATTCATACCCAGTCCCCCCCCCCCTTGCAGGGATTCCAAGTGCATGTATTTTAGGCTATTTGGAGTTTTCACAAATCTCATTGATTCTTTGTTCATTTTTTTTTAAATTCCCCCTTTCCTGCTTTTTATTTGGGGTTATTTATATATTTATGTCCTCATGTTCCCTGATGTTTTCTTTTGTTATGACAAATTTGTTTGCTAATCCCATGCAGTATCCCTTTGTCTTGCACATTATACTTTAACCTCTAGAATTTCAATTTGATATTGTTTATGTTTTCACTAGCTTGCATTGTGGAATATTGCT